>ML330625.1:0-39125 GCA_005239505.1 Nicotiana paniculata | reverse complement strand
ATATATATATATATATATATATATATATATATATATATATATATATATATATATATATATATATATATATATGATTCAAATGGAGTTAAATACGCGTATATATGTATGTATATATATATATATGTATATGGGATATGGGATATGGGAAAGGTTATGGCGTTATATACGCACCACCACCTGATCAGCTGGTATACGATGATGATTTTGCCCACAGTGGCCGATATGATATGATGGGATGCCCTGAGAGGCTGATGATGTTATGAAACACATACCTATGCATGACATGACATTCATACGCATATGCATGATGCTAAAAGTGATTATTATTTACAGAGCTATCCAGACATACAGATTGAGTCATTTACTCTATATCTCTTCCATGTCTCTTATGTATTTATTTATGTGCCTTACATACTCGGTACATTATTCATACTGACATCCCTTTTGCCTGGGGACGCTGCGTTTCATGCCCGCAGGTCCTGATAGACAGGTCGAGAGCCATTCAAGTAGGCTATCAGCTCAGCGGAAGATGTTGGTGCGCTCCGTTTGCTTCGGAGTTGCTCGTTGGTTAGTATGATTTAGACACGTATTGTTTGGTAAGGCGGGACTTTGTCCCGACCTTTATGATATTTATGTACTCTTAGAGGCTTGTAGACATATGTCTTGTATATAAAGGATTGTACGGCCTGGCCGGCCTATATTTTGGGTTTATAAAGGATTACGTTGTCATATTAGGCCCGTATGTCATGTGTATGTAATGATGTAATAAGAAAGATACGTTACATTAGTACTCGGTTGGGTAAGGTACCGGGTGCCCGTCGCGGCCCATCGGTTTGGGTCGTGACACCCGGATCAAACAAAATTGAAGCGTCTTTATTACAAACTAAAATGGTACCTGTGATAACGGCATCGGAGGACTCCGCCTCAGGCTTGGCTAGAAATGCATATAATCGGGGCTGGGCCCCACCACCCTAAACTACGTCTCTGGGAGGATCTCTGACAGGTGGACTTCCACCTCTAGCGGGCTGGCCTCCACCTCTAGAAGGATGGCCTCCACCTCTAATATTCTGACCCCTACCTCTGACTACCTGACCCTACCCCTGGCTGGCTGGGCAGGTGGTGCTACAACTGGTGCCGGAACTATAGCACGAGTATTTTGGTACTGAGGCTGATTACCCAAGAATTTCGGACAAGATCTCCGGATTTGTCCATTCTCACCCACTCATAACACCCATCCTGATACTGAGGCTGACCTTGACGAACCGACTGACAATGATAATAACTCTAAAGATGAGGTGCTCTGATAGGGACTGACTGGTCGGAATGAGTCAAATAAGTGCCACGACCACCTGAGGCACTATGGGATGTCTGAAGTGTTGAATTAAATGTCCTGGAAGAATGGCCTCTACCCTGAGTACCTCTGTCTCCAGATGAGGCACCGCTGAATCCACCGGAATGGCGAGGCCTCTTGTCTGACCCTTGACTTCCCATCCCGAGAACCTTCTCATCTCTCCTGGACACATTGGCCGCATCCTTAAATGAAATCTCAGTCCCTGTCTCCTTGGCCATCTTCAACCTGATGGGCTGGGAAAGACCCTCAATAAATCTCCTAACCCCCCCCCCCCCTCTCTCTCTGTGGGAAATAAAAGAATAGCATGCCGAGCCAAATCCACAAAATGATTCTCATATTGGGAACTCACCCTGCTGAAGACGCTCAAACTGACGATGCCTCTCTTCTCTAGTAGTAATAGGAAAACATTTCTCCAAAAATAGGTGAGAAAATTGATCCTAAGTCAAGGCAGGAGACCCAGCTGGTCTAGTCAACAAATAATCCCTCCACCATTTCTTGGCAGAACCAGTCATCTGAAACGCGGCGAAGTCGACCCCATTGGTCTCCAAAATACCCATATTACGAAGAACCACGTGACAGCTGTCAAGATATTCCTGAGGATCCTCTGAAGTGGCACCGCTGAAACGAATAGGGAATAACTTGATTAACCTGTCCAATCTCCATAAAGCATCGGAGGACATAGTTGTCCCCTCAACAAGCGGTTCTATAGCAACAGGCTGAAGTACCCCAACTGGATTGGCTGCTGGGGTCTGAACCTGAGGAGTATTCTTATCAGGAGTGTGGGTAACAGGAGTCTGGCCCCTCCTCTAGCCCGAGATACGGCTACTGTCATGGGTAGTGCGCCAGTCTGGGCTACACTGTCCATAAGGCCCACTAATCGGATCAAAGCATCCTGAAGCACCGGGTAGCAATAAACCCCTCTGGGACCTGAGCTGGTCCAGCTGGAACGGTCTGAGTTGGAGCCCCCATCAATCTTAATCCGGGGCTTCAAAGCTGGAGCTACTGTCTTAGCAATGGGTTGTGTCCTGCCCCTACCTCGGCCCCTGACGTGGCCTCGGCCTCTGCCCCTAATAGGAGCTGCTGCTGCTGGATGATCGGATTGTTGGTCAGCGGAAGAGGAAGCACATATTCTCGCCATCTGCGAGAGAATAAAAGAGTTCAATCAGTATTTTTGAGACATCAAGAATCGCACGACAGAGTAGAAATAAAAACTGAGTTTGTTCCTAACTTCATAGCCTCTGAAAGATAAGTACAGACGTCTCCGTACCGATCCTTCAGACTCTACTAAGTTTGTCCGTGAATTGTGAGACCTAGGAAACCTAGTGCTCTAATACCAACTTGTCACGACCCAAATTCCCAACCCATGGGATCGTGATGGAGCCTAACACAATACTTGCTAGGCAAGCCAATATTACAAATTTAATTAACCATTTTCTCTTAAAATTTACCTATACATAACAGAACGGTTTTTTTAAAGATAAACTGAATCTAATTCCCAATAAGTAAGTTCATGATTAATAATAATAACCGAATAAATAAGTCGAACCTCGAACTAAATATAACCATAAGCCTACCCAGGGTCTGGTGTCACAATTCACGAACTACTAAAGAATACTACAAATAATTGGGCTGAAAGAAATGTATCTCGGTTTTGAATGAAATAAAACAATATCTAAATAATAAAGGGAAGACTCCAGGAATCTGCGGACTCCAGCAGATCTACCTCGTGTTTCCGTGCGAATAATGTCAGCTACTACTTTCACCTAACTCTGATTGGTATTTGGATCTGCAAGTGCAGAGTGTTGTATCAGTACAACCGACCCCATGTACTGAGTAAGTGCCGAGCCTAACATCGACGAAGTAGTGACGAGGCTACGGCGAGGAATTTTATAAAATATCCTGTAAACAATATATAATACAGCAAGAAGGAAATAATAATAAACTAAATAACACAGTAACTTGCAACAGTAAATAAAAACAACTCGGATAACTTCTCCAGATATCAGCTATAATCCAACCTTCTCAAAATTCCCAAGTTTTAATTTAAATCACAGTAAAATCAGAGTATGAAAACCCTTTAAATAAAACAGGGAGTTTTCCAAATCTTCATTTTTGAAAATCAATAAAACATAAATATTCTCCCTTATCGCTCCTTGTTGCGGCGCGCAACCCGCTCCCATATGTCCACCCTTATTGCTCCTCCCTATATATATATATCACCCTTATTTCTCCTATTGCGGCGTGCAACCCGATCCCACCTATCCACCCATATCATTCCTTGTTGCGACGTGCAACCCGCTCTCACCAAAAAATCACATGACTTTATTTATAAAAAAATTCACAACTCAGGTCCAAACCTTTCACAATATTTTTGTCTCAACAATTGTAAACAGAAAGTTGTACAACTCGTGAACTTCATCAATTATCATTTCACAATGAAGCCAACCGGAATATATATATATATCGTAAAATAGTGTCGTCCAATTCAATCTTTATGTATCACAATGAATCCAAAGGAACAACCAACACTTCTAAAATACTTGGAACAATACTTAACAACATGTTGACGAAAATAATTAGACACGGAGGCATCAATGATCATAAAACAATTTCAGCCAGGCATCAAATAAATTGGAAATAATGAAGGGATCATGTTCAACAAATAATTTGGTGGCGCGTAGTTACTCGTAACCTCACATATACACCACGCCCATGAAAATTCACATAGCATTTAAGTTGGGGATTCCTATTCCCTCAAGTCAAGGTTAATCCAAGCACTTACCTCAATCTCACAAGCAATCACTTCTCTAGCACAACCTTTCCTTTAGAATTTTCCTCTAACCCACTCGAATCTAATCACAATTGGTTCAATATCATCGATTATTGCTTAAAGGAATCAACTTTAATGAAAAACTATGGTTTTCCTATGTTTTCTTATCAAAATACAAAAATCGACCCGGGCCCGATTGGTCTAAACTCGAGATTCGGACCAAAACCCGTTTACCCATTCTCCCCCGAGCCCAGATATACAATTGGTTTTGGAATCCGACCTCAATTCGAGGTCTAAATTCCCAAATTTCGAAATTCCTAAGTTCTACCCAAAAATCCCAATTTTAACCTTGAAAACTCTAGATTTTTGGTTGAAATCTTGTTAAAAGTTGTTAAGGAATGAAAGGAATTAGTTAGAGATCACTTACCAAGGATTTGGAGATGTTTGGGTCTTTGGAAAATCGCCTATAGGGGTTTAGGGTTTGAGAGAATTTAAAAAGAAGTGAAAACCCCGTCTAAAATCTGACTTAACAGGCTGCGGGTCTCGCATTTGCGAATGTTAACATTGCAGATGGCACTCTCTTACCTCTTTCACACTGTGGGTCTATGTCTTCATCCCGGATTCTTCATGATAGATTCCATTTTCCTCCTAAAAACTACTTAGGGGTTCGCATTTGCGAACCCTTCAAAATTTGGAAAGTTATCGCAAATGCGATAAATTTGTCGCATTTGCGACATATCGATAATTTGCGAAGTCTGATCTCGCAAATGCGAGATCAAAGGCATGCCAACACCAGATTTTTAGGCTGTGAAATTTTCCCTAAGTCTAGACACTCCGTAGCCTACCCAAAACTCACCTGAACCCTCGGTGCTCCAAACCAAACATGCACATAAGTCTAAAAACATCATACGGACTTGCTCATGCGATCAAATCATCAAAATAACATCAAAACTACAAATTTAACCTCAAAACTCAAGATTTTCTCAAGAACACTCAAATTCCTAACTTTTCAACCGGATGTCCGAATCACGTCAAACCAATTCCGATTCTCATCAAATTTCACATATAGGACTTAAATATCATAACAAACTTGTTCCGTGCTCCGGAACAAAAATACGGGCCCGATAGCAATAATTTCACGTATTATTTTTTTTCTTTATTTCTTGTAATAAACAGCAAAACAATTTTCTTCAAAAAAAAATTTCTAAGGCTAGGAACCTCGAAATTCAGTTCCGGGCATACGCCCAAGTCCCATATTTTACGGCAGACCTCCTGGGATCGTCGGAACACAGATCCGGCTCCGTTTGCTCAATTTTAACCAAAGTCAACTAAAACCAAATTTCAACTCTAGAAATTACTATTTCTCATATTTTTACATAAAAGCTTTCCGGTTTCACGTCCAGGCTGTGCACGCAAATCGAGGTAATTAAAATTAGTCTTTTTAAGGCTAATGAGTCCAGAATAGTGTCTTAATTCATAAGATGGGTGAGAATCCCGTCTAAACTCTATTTTAAGAGGTTGCGGTTATCGCATTTGCGATCAAGGGTTCGCAATTGCGAACCCTTCGAATTTTAGCAGCCATCGCATTTGCGATAAAATTGTCGCATTTGCGACATATGGGGACTTCACAATTGCGGCCAGAATCTCGCATTTGCGAGATCTGAGGCTGGCCCAAGCCTTCGCATTTGAGAAGCCTGATCTTGCCTGCCAACACCACATATCAGTTGTGCAATTTTTTTCTAAGTCTAAACACTCCGTAGCTACCCAAAACTCATCCGAGCCCTCGGGGCTCTAAACCAACATGCCCGCAAGTCTAAAAACATGATACGAACTTGCTCGTGCGATCAAATCATCAAAATAACATAAAAACTACGAATTCAACCTCAAAACTCATGATTTTTTCAAGAACACTCAAATTTTCTAACTTTTCAACCGGACGTTCAAATTACGTCAAGTCAACTCCGATTCTCACCAAATTTCACAGGTAAGACTTAAATATCATTAAAAACTTGTACCGGGCTCCGGAACCAAAATACTAGCCCGATACTAACGATTTCACACATTTGTTCATTTCTTTATTTCCTTAATAATCCAGCAAAATAATTTTCTTCAAAAATTGATTTCTAAGGCTATGGACCTCAGAATTAAATTTCGGGCATACGCCTAAGTCTCATATTTTACCGTGGACCTCCCGAGATCGTCGGAACAAAGATCCGGGTCCGTTTACTCAAAATGTTGACCCAAGTCAACTAAAAATTAATTTTTTCACTTTAAGAGTTATCATTTCTCATATTTTCACATAAAAGCTTTCCGATTTCATGCCCGGACTGCGCATGCAAATCGAGGTAAATAAAATTAGTCTTTTTAAGGCTAATGAGCCCATAATAGTGTCTTAATTTATAAGATGACCATTTGGGTCATCACAATCTCCACCTCTAAAACAAACGTTCGTCCTCGAACGGACATAGAAAATTACTTGAATTGACAAACAAGAGGGGATACTACTCTACAAGTCCGAATCGGACTACCAAGTAGCTGCCTCAACAGGCTGACCTTTGCACTGCACTCAAATGGAAGGATAACTCTTTGATCTCAATTGATGAACATGCCGGTCTAAAATGGCTACCGGCTCCTCCTCAAAAGTCAAATCCTTGTCCAATTGGACAGATCTAAAATCTAACACGTGGGACGGGTCATCATGATATTTCCGGAGCATAGATACATGAAATACCAGATGAACTGAGGATAACCCTGGAGGCAACGCGAGTCTATAAGCTACCTCCCCCACTCTATCAAGAATCTCAAATGGCCCGATATACCTAGGGCTCAACTTGCCCTTCTTCCTAAACCTCATAACACCCTTCATGGGTGATACCCGAAGTAATATTCTTTCTCCAACCATGAATGCCACATCACGAACTTTACGGTCGGCATAACGTTTTGCCTAGACTGAGTTGCAAGAAGTCGATCATGTATAACCTTGACCTTATCTAAGGCCTTTTGAACTAAGTCTGTACCCAATAACCGAGCCTCTCCCGGCTCAAACCGTCCAACTAGCGATCTACACCGTCTACCATATAATGCCTCATACATAGCCATCTGAATGCTCGACTGGTAGCTATTATTGTAAGCAAAGTCCGCTAGCGGCAAGAATTCATCCCAAGAACCTCCAAAGTCAATAACACAAGCGCGAAGCATATCCTCTAGAATCTGAATAGTACGCTAGGACTGCCCGTCTGTCTGAGGATGAAATGTTGTGCTCAACTCAACTCGGGTACCCAACTCTCACCGAACTGCCCTCCAAAAGTACGAGGTAAACTGCGTACCTCGATCAGAAATGATAGACACGGGTACACCGTGAAGGCGATCAATTTCTAGAATATATATCTCTGCCAACCGCTCTGAAGTATAAGTACTTGCCACCGGAATAAAATGTGCCAATTTATTCAGCCTATCCATAATATCCCAAACGACGTCGAACTTCTTCTGAGTCCGTGAGAGTCCAACAACAAAGTCCATAGTGATACACTCCCACTTCCACTCAGGAATCTCTATCTGCTGAAGCAAACCACCGGGTCTCTGATGCTCATACTCTACCTGTTGACAATTTAAGCAACGAGCGACATAAGCAACGATATATTTCTTCATCCTTGCCACCAATAATGTTGTCGTAGGTCCTGATATATCTTGTCAGCACCCGGGTGAACAGAATACTTAGAACTGTGAGCCTCCTCAAGGGTCAACTCACGAAGCCCATCAACATTAGGCACACATATACGACCCTGCATCCTCAAAACACCATCATCTCCAACTGTAACCTTCTTGGCATCACTATGCCGAACTGTGTCCCTAAGGACCATCAAACGCGGGTCATCATCCTGCCGATCTCTGATACGCTCAAATAAGGAAGACCGAGAGACTGTACAAGCTAAAACATGGTTGGGCGAAATATCCAACCTCACGAACTAATTAGCCAATGTCTGAATGTCTGAAGCTAATGGCCTCTCACCGACTGGAATGAATGCAAGGCTGCCAATACTTACTGCCTTCCTACTCAATGCATCAGCCACCATATTGGCCTTTCCCGAATGATACAATATAGTGACGTCATAATCTTTCAATAACTCTAACCATCTCCTCTGTCTCAAATTAAGATTCTTTTGCTTGAACAAGTACTGAAGGCTACGATGATCCGTGTAAAACTCACATGGCACGCCATAAAGATAGTGCCTCCAAATCTTCAACGCTTGAATAATGGCTGCCAACTCTAAGTCATGAACAGGATAATTCTTCTCATGAATCTTTAACTGCCGAGACGCATATGCAATCACTCTGCTCTCCTGTATCAATACCGCTCCCAACCCAACACGGGAGGCATCACAACATACCGTGAAAGATCCAGGACCTGATGGTAACACCAACACCGGTGTTGAAGTCAAAGATGTCTTGGGCTTCTGAAATCTCGCCTCACACTCGTCTGACCATTTGAATGGAACATCCTTTCGGCTCAATATGATCTTAATAGTTGTTCATGGTCAATTACAGAATCATCAAATAACTTCACGTTAACAATAATTTCCTTAACCCTCACAATACTGACAATGAGATGCGATGCATGAAGACCTCATAATTATTACCTGAATTAACGTGTCTCATTTAACGCCACATGGGCGGGCACCTACCACGTAGATTAAATCTCAATAATTATAACACAAATTTGGAAAATTATGCACAAATAATTTTATAAAAAAGTTTTTTTATGAACCTAATAGGCATGACTACCTATTAGTACTATAGTAAAAATATTTTTAATTTCACAAGGGAGAATTGAAACACAAGAATTTTCATCACAAGGATCTCTTCCTTATATAACTTCCACCGCGGCTCGTAGCCCGATTTAAATATATCAAATCATAATAAAATGTGAGGATATCGCCCTCAGTTCTGAATCACATGTAATATGCACATCGTTCCACTCGAAACATTCCCTTTTTCTTCTTTTAAATACTTTCCATCAAACAAAATTATAACACGTAATGATAGGCATAACTATCTCCATAGAATCTCCCAATACAAGTATTCACATCAGTAGATTTCAGGGTTACGAAGCTCATCCGTGAGTGGAGCATATTAGGAGGACTTTCTTATATATTCATAACCGAATCAAGTTAAGGAAATTGCCACTTTATAATAAGTAGAAATTTTACTTGTAATGACACCATCTGATGTAGCAACCTCAGCCATACCATAGAAAATATATTAACAGGCTGGGTCTCCACCTCTAGGAGTCTGACCTCCACATTCGACATTCCGACCCCTTCCCTTGGCTGGTCATATAAGTTGAGTTGTAGCTGAAATGGGGCACGTAGCCTGAGTGCTCTGCAGAAATATGACTCTCCCAAGTCAAGGACCATTTCTACCACTAGCTGAAATAAAGTATCAACCTGCCCTGAGTCGTACAAATTTTTACGATCATAATTGAGTCCTTTATTGAGTCCTTTAATGAGACTGTGGACTTTCTCTCTGGCCATATGAACCGAAGTAGGAGTATGACGGGCTAACTTATCAAACCCGATGGCATATTCTGATATCGTCATAGGGACCTGACGCAATCATCCAAACCCTATCCGCCACGCATTATGGAGAGTCCAAGAAACAAACTCTTTCAAAAGCATTTATGAGAACTGATCCCAGTAGTTGGTGTTGCAATGACTAGTGCACCCTGCAACACTGAAGTAGCCATGAATCCTTCTGGAATCTGAACTGGTCCAACATGTACCGACTAAGCTAGAACCTCTGCTTCTAGATCTACTTAAGGCTCTACAATATGTGCTGATGTTCGAGCTCAGGACTGAGCTCTTCCTCTGCCTCTTCCCCTAATCGTAGCTGGCATTGGGGCTTCATCTCTTGTCTGGTTGTAGACGCATTGCGTGTTGTCGAGATTCATGAGAGGACAAGAATGGACGAGTTCAATCATCAATGATAGAATAAATTCGCATGATAGAGTTGAATAGAAGTGAAATTGCTTCTAACTTTATAGCCTCTGAGAGATAAGTACAGGCGTCTCCATACCGATCCTTCAGACTCTACTAAGTTTTTCCGTGAATTGTGAGACCTAGTAAACCTAGTGCTCTGATGCCAACTTGTCATGACCCGAATTCCCAACCCACGGAATCGTGATGGCTCCTAACATAATACTTGCTAGGCAAGCCAATGTTAGAAAGTTACTAACCATTTCCTTTAAAAGTTTACTTAACACAATAGAACAATCTTAAAATAAAACAAATAAATCTAATGCTTTCCAATAAATGGCTTCATGCATAATATTCGAAATAATAAAACAAACCATGAAGTGATACCAGCTAAATATCTACCCAGGGTCTGGTGTCACAACTCATGAACTACTAAAGAATACTACAAATAATTGGCTGAAAGAAATATATTAATGTTTATTTTGAATGAAATAAAACATCAATCTAAATAGTAAAGGGAAGACTCCAGGAAATCTGCGGACGCCAGCAGATCTACCTCGTGTCTCCGTGTGAATACTTAACTACTACTTCAACCTAGATCTGGCTGGTACCTGGAATACACAAGAAGTGCAGAGTGTAGTATCACTACAACCGACCCCATGTACTGAGTAAGTGCCGAGCCTAACATCGACGAAGTAGTGACGAGGCTACAGCGGGGCATTTATAAAATAACCTATGAACAATATATAATAAAGCAAGAATGGAATAAAAATAATAAAAATAAACAGTAACTTGCAATAGTTAATAAAACAACTCGGTTAAATTTTCCAGACATCAGCTATAACCAATCCTCCTCAAAATTTCCAAGTTTCAATTTAAATCACAGTAAGAATCGGAGTATGAAAACCTTTAAATAAAACAGGGAGCTTTTCCAAATCTTTATTTTTCAAAACCAGTAAAAACATGAATATTCTCCCTTATCGCTCACTTGTTGCGGTGTGCAACCCGATCCCACCTATCCTCCCTTATTGCTCCTCCCTATATATATATATATATATATCACCCTTATTTCTCCTGTTGCAGCGTGCAACCCGATCCCGCATGTCCACCCTTATTACTCCTTGTTGCGGCGTGCAACCCGCTCCCACCAGACAATTACATTTTATTATTTATAATAAAAAGGGTTCCACAAATTAGATTAAAGTCTTTCACAATATTTATGTCTCATCAAAAGTAAACATAAAACTGTGCAATTAAGGAACTTCACAATTATTAATCAAATAACAAGTAAACATGAATATTCTCCCTAATCGCTCCTTGTTGCGGTGTGCAACCCGATCCCACCTGTCCTCCCTTATTTCTCCTTGTTGCAGCGTGCAACCCGCTCCCACCAAACAATTACATTTCATCATTTATAATAAAAATTTTACAAAATAGATCAAGATATTTCACCGTATTTATGTTTCAACAATTGTAAATAGAAACTGTACTATTCAGAAGATTCACCAATTTCATCACACAATAAGACCCACCAGAATGTATCACAAGTACTGTCAACCAGTCCAACCATATTTGTATCACAATACATCCAAAGGATAATCAATACTTGCAACCAAGTGAACCAATTTCTAACAACCCAATAAGAAAATAAGTATACATGGAGGCTAGGGACCTCGGGATTCAATTCCAGGCATAAGCCCAAGTCCCATATTTTACTGCGGACCTCCCAAGATTGTCGGAACACAAATCCGAGTTTGTTTACTCAAAATGTTGACCCAAGTCAACTAAAAATTAATTTTTTTCACTTTAAAAATTATCATTTCTCATATTTTCACATAAAAGCTTTCCGGTTTCACGCCCGGACTGTGCATGCAAATCGAAGTAAATAAAATTAATCTTTTTAAGGCTAATGAGCCTGGAATGGAGTCTTATTTCATAAAATCACCCTTTGGGTCATCACAGGGTGAATGTGAGGATGAAGGAAGAAATATAAGAGATCCTAGATACGTAGATTCTCGTGGACATCCAAGGTTGAATAGATATAGAGGGAGTTCAAGGTTGAATAGATATAAAGGGAGAATTGATTCATACTTTAGAAGTTCACAAACGGGTGCTGGAAGTGGAGTTAGAGGCAATAGGAGGGGTAGAAATGGTGGTAGAGGTGGTGGTAGAAGTGGTGGTAGAGGTGGTGGTAGAGGTCGTGATAGAGGTCGTGATAGAGGAGGTAGTAGAGGTGGTGGTAGAAGTGGTAGAACTCCTCAGCGAGCAGAAGGAATTGTGGTAAAGTATAACAAATTTGATTTATTATTTTATTTTTTTTAGGTAAATAAATTGCTTATTAGTCTTATTTACTCTAACTACAGCAAGATGATGCAACAGTACCACCACATAGTAGATTGCCTGATCTAAACGATGAAGCAAACCGGGAAGTAGAAGACTTGACCGTTTAGTTTGAGATGATTTAAGTTTGAAACTTATTTAATTTTATTTGAGATGGATTTTTTTTGAATTTATTTACTTCTTTTTGTAAAACGTGTGGTATTATAATTTTCATTGTTAAATACTTCATTTGTTACTTGCTTAAGGGCTGGACTAACAAAATGTGATAGTTCAGAAGTGAAAGACTTGATAACATTAAAATAAGTTCAAACTAAGAACTAAAATACTCACATTTAGTTACTAAACCCCTACCTTCAACATTCAATTTATTGGTGTTAGTTGCATTGATTTTTATTGGTTTCTTTTTTTTTTTTTTTTTTTGAGTTCAAAATCGTGCCTCTATTAATACCAAACCAACCCATTCAACTTCCCTATACAACATTTACTCTTACAATACATTAACATACCAAATGATATAATTTGATTTGAGATAGATTTTTTTTTGAATTTATTGACTTTGTTTTGTAAAACGTGTGGTATTATAATTGTCATTGTTAAATACTTCATTTTGTTACTTGCTTGAGGACTAGACTAACAAAATGTGATTAGTTGCAACTAGTTCAGAAGTGAGACTTGACAACATTAAAATCAGTTCAAACTAAGAACTAAAATACTCACATTCAGTTATTAAACCACTACCTTCAACATTCAACTTATTGGCTGTCACGACCCCAAAACCTAAACTGGCCGTGATGGTGCCTATCGTGGAACTAGGCTAGCCAATAACCACATGTTTACAATTTCTTTCAAAATCCCAATCAAATTTCAAGCATTTCATAAAATATACAGAGTTTACTAAATGCATTAGGCCAATAAACGGTGCCACCAACCCTAAAACCCATAACCAACATGTCATGAGAATCTAAGAAAAATAAGCCAAAGATACACTATTATAATACAAAACTGCCGAATAAAAGCTAGATACAACAGGAAGGGAAAACAGAGATGTTGCGGTCGCTGAACAGCTACCTCTATATCCCGCACTCTGGATCCGCACGGAAAAGATAGCTAATGCTCGGTATCTGCACCTGAATCTTCACACAGGGGTGCAGGGAGTAATGTGAGTATGCCAACTCAGTAGTAATGAAAATAAATCAAGTCTAAGCAGCAAGGAAACACATAAAAATCAATGTCATCAATTCACAATATGCACAGCCTTACTTTGCAACAGTATAACATAGATATATGAAATCGTCATGCCTTAAAACCAACCTCAGAAAAGTCCTTTGAAAAATGTTTATTTTCAACAGCTCCAAATCGAAAGATTTGGTATGAAAATGAAATGAATCATATAGAGGCCCCTCGGGAAAAACATATTTCATAAGTTCAGAGTGAAAGTAGTAAAATCATAAGTAGCCCCTCGAGCAAAACATGTATCATAATCAGCCCCTCGGGCATGCCTCACCATCACTCGTAATTAGTCACTCAACACCTCACAGTCACTCATGCTTCTCAATCACTCGGCACCCGGCACTCACTTGGGTGTGTGCAGATTTCGGAGGGGCTCCTTCATCCCAAGCGCTACTATCAAGCCACCTCGTGGCGTATCATATCCTCACAATCAGACCCTCGGCCTCACTCAGCAGAACCTCTCAAAAAGCCCCTCGGGCGAATCAGTAAAACAGGGTACTCGACCCAAAACATCATTTTTAAATCTCAAGTAGTGTAAATCGGGCTGAGTTTCGAAAACAGTAAGCACAATGTGGCTGAGTGAAATCATCAATAAATAGTGAGGAAAACAGCAGTAAAAATCCCCCAAGGGGTCCAAACAGATCGGCACGAGGCCCCAAACACGGCTTATAGCCCAAATATTTCAACAATCTTTAGAACATAATTTAACATAAGGTTTTGAGTAAAATATGCAACTCATTAGTTGCCGCGGAGAGGACCTAGTCCAAACCAAAAATCAGTGCGCGCCACATACTCGTCATCCGACATGTGCGCCATTCTAAAATCAGTGAGAATATGTAGTCCGGGGTTCCATACCCTCAGAACAAGATTTATAAACATTACTTACCTCTACCGGGCCACAACACTAGTCCGCTATGCTCTTGCCCCTCAAATTGGCTCTTGATTGCTCCGAATCTAGCCAAAACCAGTTTAACATCATTAATATGTACTAAAGGAACACAACCCAATCGAAAACTATCAAATTATACAAGAATATCGAAATTCGGCCAAACCCGAGCCTCGAGACCACGTCTCGGAATTCGATAAATTTTACATCACTAGAAACCTCGTCCTCCCACGGTTCTACACATACCAAAAACATCACAATCAGACTACAATTGCCTACCCAATTTGCCAAAAGAGTTTTCCAATCCTCCACCCCTTCTTCCCATCCTTTACCTACTTTAATCCTTCAATTTACAAGCCTAATCCGCACAAAATAGCATAGAAACGACTTTAATAACCCGGGAACTTACCTCCACTGAAGACCCACAAATTTCCTCTTCAATTTGCCTTCAAAAGAGCTCCAACCGCATGCAAAAATGGTGGAATGAATAAAATTTCACGGAGGCCTCTTTTATACTGTTCTGCCCAGAAATTCCGCACCTGCGGACACGTAATCGCACCTGCGGACCCGCACTTGCGGTCCCAGGTGCGCACCTGCGCAATCCCACTAACGGACCAATTCTCGCACCTGCGGCTTCGCAGGTGCGGCCATCTCTTTGCACCTGCGGATTTCCCCTGCCTAGCCTCATTTCGCACCTGCGGCTACCCTTCCGCAGGTGCGGCCAACAACAGAAACTTACACCAGCAGCCATCTGCTGCGATTTTCCAAATTCAAAACTCCGCCAACCATCCGAAATCTATCTCGAGACCCTCGGGGCCCCAACCAAACATACCGACACACCCCATAGCATTATTCCAACTTAGTCGAGCCTTCGAAACATCAAAAACAACATGAAAACACCAAAATTACATCAAATTCAAGCCTATGAACTTTGAAACTTCCAAATTTCGCCAACTACGCCGAAACCAACCGAAACATCTCCGATTGACCTGAAATTTTGCACACATACCCAAAATGACATTACGGACCTGCTCCCACTTCCGAAATCCCATTCCGACCCCGATAGCCTATTTTTCACCGCCGACCGGAAATCGCCAAAAACTAACTTTCGCCAATTCAAGCCTAATTCTACATCGGACCTCAAAACTTCATTCCGAACACACTCCTAAGTCCCAAATCACCTAAAGAAGCTAACCGAGCCATAAAATCCACATTCCGAGGTCGTTCACCAATAAGTCAACTCTCAATTGACTTTCTCAACTTTTAGGCTACTTTAGGAGACTAAATGCCTCAATTCTCACCATGACCACTCCGGACCCAAACCAACTGACCCAACACAACAAAAACAGGCTAGCAATATATGACAAATGCAGAAATGGGGGAAACGGAGTAAATCTCATGGAACGATCGGCCGGGTCGTTACATCCTCCCCCTCTTAAACAAATGTTCATCCTCGAACGGGTCTAGAAATATACCTGGAGTCTTGAATAAGTGAGGATATCTGTCCCGCATCTCTCGCTCGGTCTCCCAAGTGGCATCCTCACCGGCTGCCCTCTCCACTGAACCTTCACTGAAACTATATCCTTAGACCTCAGCTTCCTGACCTGTGGACCAAAAATAGCCATTCGCTCTACCTCATATGACATATCACCCTCGAGCTGAACCGTGCTGAAGTCCAAAACATGATAGGGGTCACCAACATACTTCCGGAGCATCGAAACATGGAATATCGGATGAATACTCGATAGACTGGGAGGCATAGCAAGCCTATAAGCCACCTTCCCAACCATCTGAAGCACCTCAAATGGCCCAATGAACCTGGGACTCAGCTTCCCCCTCTTCCCGAATCTCATGACACCCTTCATGGGCGACACCTTCAGCAACACCTTATCCCCAACCATGAAAGGCACATCTCGGACCTTCCGGTCCGCATAAGTCTTCTGCCTAGACTGCGCCATGTGAAGCCGCTCCTTAATCAACTTCGCCTTACCCAACGCATCCTGAACCAAGTCTGTGCCCAATAGCCTAGTCTCGCCCGGCTCAAACCAACCAACCGGAGATCTGCACCTCCTACCATATAAAGCCTCATACGGAGCCATCTGGATACTCAATTGATAGCTGTTATTATATGCAAACTCCGCTAGTGGAAGAAACTGGTCCCATGAACCACCAAAGTCAATCATACAAGCACGCAACATATCCTCCAAAATCTGAATGGTACGCTCTGACTGCCCGTCGGTCTGAGGATGACGCTGTGCTCAACTCAACCTGAGTACCCAACTCTCTCTGTACGGCTCCCCAAAACTGAGATGTGAACTGAGTACCTCTGTCGGAAATGATAGAAACTGGAACCCCATGCAATCGGACAATCTCCCTGATATAAATCTCAGCTAACCTCTCCAAAGAATAATTAGTACCAACATGAATGAAGTCCGTGGACTTGGCCAGCCGATCCACAATAACCCATATAGCATCAAACCTCCTCAAAGTCCGTGGGAGTCCAACTACGAAGTCCATGGTGATCCGCTCCCACTTCCACTCTGGAATATCAAACCTCTGAAGCAATCACCAAGCCACAAACTCCACAATATCTTTCTTCATCCTCCTCCACCAATAATGCTACCTCAAATCTTGATACATCTTTGTGGCACACGGATGGATGGAATACCGCGAACTATGAGCCTCTGCTAGAATCAAATCTCAAAGCCCATCTACATTGGGCATGCAAATCCGTACCTACATCCTCATGACCCTATTATCACCAATAACCACATCCCTAGAATCACTGCGACGGACCCTGTCCTGAAGAACAAGCAAATGTGTATCATCATACTGACGTGCTCTAATCTGATCGTAAAGAGAAGACCTGGAGGCTACACAAGCCAACACCCGCGGGGGCTCTGATAAATCCAATCTCACCAACTGACCCACTAAGGCCTGAACATCAAGGGCTAATGGTCGCTCTACTATTGGAAAGTAGGCTACACTCCCCAAACTCTCTGCTCTGCGACTCAGGGCATTAGCCACTACATTGGCCTTCCCCGGATGATATAAGATAGTAAGGTTATAATCCTTGAGAAGCTCTAACCATCTCCTTTGATGCAAATTCAAGTCCTTCTACCTCAGCAGATACTGCAAACTACGATGATCAGTGAAAATCTCACATTGCACTCCATACAAATAATGCCGCCAAATATTCAAGGCATGAACAATGGTAGCTAACTCAAGATCGTGCACTGGATAATTCTTCTCGTGCACCTTCAACTTTCTAGACGCGTAGGAAATCACCATACCGTCCTGCATCAATACCGCTCCCAAACCAACTCTAGAAGCATCACAACAGATTGTGTAAGAACCCAAACTCGTAGGCAAAACTAGTACCGGAGTTGTAGTCAATGCTGACTTGAGCTTCTGAAAGCTCTCCTCACACTCATCAGACCATCTGAGTGGAGCACTCTTCTGGGTAAATCTGGTCAAAGGCGAAGCAATAGAAGAGAATCCCTCCACAAAGCGACGGTAATATCCCACAAAACCAAGGAAACTCCTAATCTCTGTAGCAGAGGAAGGTCTGGGCCAACTCTACACCGCCTCTATCTTCTTCGGATCAACCTGAATACCCTCAATAGACACCACGTGCCCCAAGAAAGCTACCGAACCAAGCCAAAACTCACACTTGGAGAATTTCGCATAAAGCTTCTCCTCCCTCAACCTCTGTAACACTACTCCCAAATGCTGAGCATGCTCTTCCTGGCTACGAGAATAAACCAGGATGTCATCAATGAACACAATGACGAAAGAATCAAGGTTAGGCTGAAACACGATGTTCATCAATTGCATGAACGCAGCTGGGGCATTGGTCAGCCCAAATGACATAACCAAGAACTCATAATGACCATATCTGGTCCTGAAAGCAGTCTTCAGAATGTCAGAATCCTGAATCTTCAATTGATGATACTTAGATCTCAAGTCAATCTTGGAAAACACTCTGGCTCCCTGAAGCTGGTCAAACAAATCATCAATGCGGGGCAAGGGATACCGGTTCTTCACCGTAACTCTTTCAGCTGTCGATAATCAATACACATAGGCATGGACCCATCCTTCTTCTTCAAGAACAACACCGGTGCACCCCAAGGTGACACACTAGGCCGAATGAACCCCTTATCCAGGAGTTCCTGAAGTTGCTCCTTCAATTCCTTTAGCTCCGCTGGTGCCATACGATAAGGTGAAATAGAAATAGGCTGGGTGTCTGACACCAAGCCAATACCAAAATCAATATCCCTGTCAGGTGGCATGCCTGGCAGGTCTGCAGGAAACACATCCGGAAAGTCACGGACCACAGGAACTGAATCAATAGCGAGAGTCTCTCCTCTTACATCCCTCACAAAGGCCAAATAAGATAAACACCCTTTCTCAACCATGCGCTGAGCCTTCAGGTAGGTAATCACCCTGCTAGGTAGATACTCAGAAGAACCTCTCCACTCAACCCTCGGACACCCTGGCATAGCTTAGGTCACGGTCTTAGAGTGACAATCAAGAACAGCATGACATGGAGATAACCAATCCATGGCCAATATCACATCAAAATTGACCATGCTGAGTAACAATAGGTCCACTCGGGTCTCCAGACCCCCAATAGATATCATGCACGACCGATACACACGATCCACAACAAAAGTATCACCCACCGGAGTCGACACATGAACAGAGGTGACTAGAGACTCACGGGGCATATCCATAAAATGGGCAAAATAAAAACATAGGAATATGTAGAACCAGGGTCAAATAAAGCCAAGGCATCTCGGCAACAAACTGAGCCAATACCTGCAATCACGGCATCTGAGGCCATAGTATCTGGCCTGGCTGGAAATGCATACATGCGAGCTTGACCTCCCCCTGCTCGACCTCCCCTTCTAGGGAAGCCTCTAGCTGACTGACTACCACCCCTAGCCACCTGGGCGGGTGGCGAAGTGACTGGAGCTGAAGTCGAGGGCTGGCCCCTCTGCTGGGAAGATCCACTGGAACGGCGGGGACACTGCCTCCACACGTGCCCGAACTCTCCACACTCAAAACAACTCCCTAGAGCTGGAGGCGGGGACTGATAGAAACCCCTAGCACCCGAACGGCCACTGAAAGACTCATGCATAGAAGAACTCTGAACTGGGAGTGCTCGAGCTGCACTCTGAGCTGGGAGGGCACCAAATGAAGTACGGCCTGACTGAGAACCACGGGGACCATGCCCCGAAGATGCACCACTATACGCTGGGCGGGCTTACTGAGGAGGCCTGAATGAACGGCCCTTACCCTGCTGAAACTGCCCCCCTGAAGGGAGCACCACTAGAACTGCCCGAACTACGAGGCCTCTTGACCTCCCTCTCCTCCCGCTCCTGGCGGCGAACGGACTCAATATCTCGAGCTATGTCAACAACCTGCTCGAATGAAGCACCTAATACTCTCTCCCGAGTCATAAATAGTCGGACCTGACAAGAAAGACCATCTACAAACCTCCTCACCCTCTCCCTATCAGTAGGGACAATCTCAGAAGCATGCCTAGCCAACTCGGAAAACCTCATCTCGTATTGAGTAACTGATAACTCTCCCTGGCGCAGCTGCTCAAACTGCCTGCGTTGCTCCTCTCTGTGGGACTGAGGAACATATTTCTCCAAAAAGATCGTGGAGAACTGCTTCCAGGTGAGAGGTGATGAACCAACCGGCCTACACCTCTCGAATGACTCCCACTAAGTAAAGGCAGCACCCGCAAACTGAAATGTAACAAATGAGACCCCACATGTCTCCAAAATACCCGTAGTACATAGTATCCTCTGGCACTTATCTAGAAACCCATGGGCATCCTCGCCCTCTGTACCGCTGAAAGTCGGAGGCTGAAGTCTGTTGAACCTCTCCAACCTGCTGCTCGTCCTCAAGAATAGCAGGTACCACATAATCCTGGATCGAAGCAACTGGCTGAGTTGGGGCTGCTCCCGGTGCCTGAATACCCCGTGGAGCCTGCTCAGGTGCCCGGGCAGCTGGAGTCTGATTGCCTCCCCCGGCCTGAGCTGTGGTGGCAGTAGAAGACATGGCGACTGCCTGAGCCAAACTGGTGCACACTGTCAATATCTGAGACAGGGTCTCCTGAAGACCCGGAATAACCATAGGCACTGCCGGTGCCTGAGCCTGTCCCGCTGGAACACCATCAGCAGGAATCTGATCCTGATCGATAGGGGGATCCTGTGGTACTGTCCCGGCTGCTGCGCGGGCTGGCCCCCTACCTCTACCACGGCCTCGATCGCGGCCTCGACCTCTCGCTGGTCTAGCTGGCGTCTGGTCACTCTGATCGGTATGGCGTGTCCTCACCATCTGTGAGAGAATGAACACGTAAGTTCAGATTTCAAGAATCAATAGATTAGCACGAAAGAGTTCAAAAAAGATAGAAATGTTTCCTAAAAGTTCGGCAGCCTCTCGAAGATAAGTACAGACGTCTCCGTACCGATCCGCAAGACTCTACTAAACCTACTCATGACCGTTGAGTCCTATGTAACCTAGGCTCTGATACCAAACTATCACGACCCCAAAACCTAAACCGGCCGTGATGGCGCCTATCGTGGAACTAGGCTAGCCAATAACCACATGTTTACAATTTCTTTCAAAATCCCAATCAAATTTCAAGCATTTCATAAAATATACAGAGTTTACTAAATGCATTAGGCCAATAAACGGTGCCACCAACCCCAAAACCCAGAGCCAACATGTCATGAGCATCTAAGAAAAATAAGCCAAAGATATACTATTATAATACAAAACCTCCGAATAAAAGCTAGATACAACAGGAAGGGAAAACAGAGATGCTGCGGACGCTGAACATCTACCTCTATATCCCGCACTCTGGCTCCGCACGGAAAAGATAGCTAATGCTCGGTATCTGCACACAAAGGTGCAGGGAGTAATGTGAGTACACCAACTCAGTAGTTATGAAAATAAATCAAGTCTAACCGGCAAGGAAACACATAAAAATTAATGTCATCAATTCACAATATTCACAGCCTTACTTTGCAACAGTATAACATAGATATATGAAATCGTCATGCCTTAAAACCAACCTCAGAAAAGTCCTTTGAAAAATGTTTATTTTCAACAGCTCCAAACCGAAAGATTTAGTATGAAAATGAAATGAATCATATAGAGGCCCCTCGGGCAAAACATATTTCATAAGTTCAGAGTGAAAGTAGTAAAATCATAAGAAGCCCCTCGGGCAAAACATGTATCATAATCAGCCCCTCGGGCATGCCTCACTATCACTCGTAATCAGTCACTCAGCACCTCACAGTCACTCATGCCTCCCAATCACTCGTCACTCGTCACTCGGCACTCGGTGCGCTCACTAGGGGTGGTTGCAGACTCCGGAGGGTCTCTTTCAACCCAAGCGCTAATATCAAGCCACCTCGTGGCGTATCATATCCTCACAATCAGGCCCTCGGCCTCACTCAGCAGAACCTCTCAAAAAGCCCCTCGGGCGAATCAGTAAAATAAGGTACTCGACCCAAAACATCATTTTTAAATCTCAAAGTAGTGTAAATCAGGCTGAGTTTCGAAAACAGTAAGCACAATGTGACTGAGTGAAATCATCAGTAAACAGTGAGGAAAACAACAGTAAAAAGCCCCCAAGGGGTCTAAACAGATCGGCACGAGGCCCCAAACACGGCTTATAGCCCAAATATTTCAACAATCTTTAGAACATAATTTAACATAAGGTTTTGAGTAAAATATGCAACTCATTAGTTGTCGCGGAGAGGACCTAGTCCAATCCAAAAATCAGTGCGCGCCACATACTCGGGACAAGATTTATAACCATTACTTACCTCTATAGGGCCAGAACACTAGTCCCCTATGCTCTTGCCCCTCAAATTGGCTTCTGATTTCTCCGAATCTAGCCAAAACCAGTTTAACATCATTAATATGTACTAAAGGAACACAACCCAATCGAAAACTATCAAATTATACAAGAATCTCGAAATTCGGCCAAACCCGAGCCCCGGTCCCACATCTCGGAATTCGATAAATTTTACATCACTAGAAACCTCGTCCTCCCACGATTCTACACATACCAAAAACATCACAATCGGACCATAATTGCCTACCTAAATTGCCAAAAGAATTTTCCAATCCTCCACCCCTTCTTCCCATCCTTTACCTACTTTAATCCTTCAATTTACAAGCCTAATCCACACAAAATAGCATAGAAACGACTTTAATAACCCGGGAACTTACCTCCACTGAAGACCCACAAATTTCCTCTTCAATTTGCCTTCAAAAGAGCTCCAACCGCATGCAAAAATGGTGGAATGAATAAAATTTCACGGAGGCCTCTTTTATACTGTTCTGCCCAGAAATTTCGCACCTGCGGACACGTAATCGCACCTGCGGACCCGCACCTGCGGTCCCAGGTGCGCACCTGCGCAATCCCACTAACGGACCAATTCTCGCACCTGCGGCTTCGCAGGTGCGGCCATCTCTTTGCACCTGCGGATTTCCCCTGCCTAGCCTCATTTCGCACCTGCGACATCGCACCTGCGGCTACCCTTCCGCAGGTGCGGCCAACAACAGAAACTTACACCAGCAGCCTTCTGCTGCGATTTTTTAAATTCAAAACTCCGCCAACCATCCGAAATCAATCTCGAGCCTCTCGGGACCCCAACCAAACATATCGACACACCCCATAGCATTATTCCAACTTAGTCGAGCCTTCGAAATACCAAAAACAGCATGAAAACACCAAAATTACATCAAATTTAAGCCTATGAACTTTGAAACTTTCAAATTTCGCCAGCTACGCCAAAACCAACTGAACACCTCCGATTGACCTGAAACTTTGCACACATACCCAAAATGACATTACTGGCCTGGTCCAACATCCGTAATCCCATTTTGACCCCGATAGCCTAATTTTCACTGCCGACCGGAAATCGCAAAAAATTAACTTTCGCCAATTCAAGCCTAATTCTACATCGGACCTCAAAATTTCATTCTGAACACATTCCTAAGTCCCAAATCACCTAACGAATCTATCCGAGCCATAAAATCCTCATTCCGAGGTTGTTCACCAATAATTCAACTCTCAGTTGACTTTCTCAACTTTTAGGCTACCTTAGGAGACTAAATGCCTCAATTCTCACCATGACCACTCCGGACCCAAACCAACTGACCCAACACAACAAAAATAGGCTAGCATTATATGACAAATGCAGAAATGGGGGAAACGGGTTAAATCTCACGGAACGACCGGCCGGGTCGTTACATTGGCGTTAGTTGCAGTGAATTTTATTGGTAAATTTTTTTTTGTTCAAAACCATGCCTCTTTTAATACCAAACCAACCCATATAACTTCCATATGTATCATTTACTCTTACAATACATTAACATACCAAACCATATAATTTGATTTGAGATAGATTTTTTTTGAATTTATGGACTTTGTTTTGTAAAATGTGTTGTATTATAATTGTCATTGTTAAATACTTCATTTGTTACTTGCTTGAGGACTAGACTAACAAAATGTGAATTAGTTGCAACTAGTTCAGAAGTGAGACTTGACAACATTAAAATCAGTTCAAACTAAGAACTAAAATGCTCACATTCAATTTCTAAACCCCTACATTCAACCCTACCTTCAACATTCAACTTATTGGTGTTAGTTGCATTGAATTTTATTGGTAAATTTTTTTATGAGTCCAAAATCGTGCCTCTTTTAATAGTAAACCAACCTATTTAACTTTCCTATGTAGCATTTACTCTTACAGTATATATTAATAACATACCAAACCATTTAACTTCCCTATGCATCATTTACTCTTCCATTTCGATTTTTTTGAATGATAATTTAAAAATAATTATAGTAAAGAAGACCAATATGAAGATTGGAATTTCATAACATAATACTTCAACAGAAAAAAGCACAACAACCACAACTAAAACAACATACATGAAAATATAAGATAATAAAAGGATAAATCAACACAAACACATCATAAAAACTAAAAAATGGATTATAATCAGAAGTTCCTTTTCCCTTCACTAGAACATTGAAGATAACACGCAGTGGTGAAACATCAAACAACGTAAATTTGACGACAAACCTTGCCTGATAAAATTCTCCAACACAAAAAATCTCCAGCCTACCTTCTTTGATCACCAACGCTCATTTTACATACCACTCTTTGCCATCATAGTGAAGAAGCACTTGTTCTAATGTTGGAGGAAGATGCTTGTAGATTTTTCTTGGATATACTTTTTAAAAAAGCATTACTATTAAGTTTTGGAAAATATGAAACTGAATCAAGATATACAATACTGATGCATATATATTTTCTGGAGTTAAGGTATAAGAAACAAAAGTATTTTATGTTAAAGAAAAATTCAGTTAGGATTAACTCAAGAAGTTATTGTAAAATTAAAGAAATAAAGTTTAATGGACATAATAATTTACCAGATCGTTGTAGTCGATGCATGAATCAGTCATAACCAGTTCAAATGTTGGAGGATTCTCTTCTTCATTATCACTACTAGTAGAAAAGTAAGATATGGCTCGTTTGGTAAAGGGAGAGGCATCCATAGTTTAGGGTTTGAGTATATGGGTGTGTTTTATGACTTTAGGGTTTGAGTATATAACTATATATAGAGGGCCAATCCAGTCCAAAAATTGTCACGACCCAATTTCCCCTCCGTTGGGTATCGTGACGTCACCTAGTCTTAAGGACTAGGTAAGCCTATCATTAATAAACATCAATCATAGTACAAGAATCATTTAAGTGCTTTTTGAAATAAGTCTCTACACATTACACATCTTCCCAAAAATCGGTAAGTACAAATCATAAGCTTTATAGAATTTACACTATAATTCCTAAATACCACTATTCTGGAATAAGTACAATGGTGTATAAGCAAAATAAGATGGTGACTCCGAAACCCGTGAACGCTAGAGCGGTTTTACCTTGAGTCTCCACAACAGCAACCACGCTGCTAACTATCGATCGGCCGGCTATGAAAAACCTGGAATCTACACAAAAATGTGCAGAAGTGTAGTATGAGCACACCACAGTGGTGCCCAGTAAGTATCAAGACTAACCTCAGTGAAGTGGTGACGAGGACTAGTCAGACACCTACTGGTCTAATGAACTAAACAAGTATAAATATAGGAATAATGGGAAAACCGATATACACATAAGGGCTACACAATATAGCTAACAAAACAGTAAATTCGATAAGGAAGGAAAATAATAAGTACCAGCGGAAAACATGAAATAGCACAAAAGATTGAATAGAAAACAAACAAATCTGGAATGTAAATATACAACACGGACAAGTAATGACTCAACAACTTCAACCACTTCTACATCAAGTTCGTAGTCATCTCTACGAGGTTTCAAACCTCAGATAAATCACCATTCACGAATCCCAATATTCGAACCCTAACACTTGGCATCTTGTGCCCTCATTCGAGTACTAACTGCACGGACGACTCACGTGCCAATTTGGTCATTTCCACCCATACAGTAAGTAAAACAAGAGTATCTATACTTGACAACAACAAGGAACCATTAATCTGTTAGTAGTACTTAACTGCGTGTATGCTTGTGCAGGTGTCCTAACATGATTCAACAATCAATAAGAATAAGGAAAGAAAAGGGCGACACGTACATTTTCATCTCACAATTTCAACACGAATAAATTCACACATTAAGTGGTTCAGTACACAATATCAACAACAAAGAATGCCCCAAGGCCAACACAAGTATCACAAATAATCTCTGACATAGCCCACCTTGTCTCGCCATGTGTGCAATAGTAAAGTATATGCCTGCATTGTTTCACCACGCGTGCATAAACATGTTCCCACCTTATCTCGCCACATGCGCTACCCTCAATCACATATCCCGCCTTATCCGCCGCATGTCCAATATCATTAGTAAATACGGCACGACAGAAAACTCGTGCAAATCCCCATATCAACAACCTCACGGCAGAAACCTCGTGCATCACCACAACAAGTACAACAACAACAATGACAACAGTTTAAGATACAATAAATACATCAAATCAAGAACCTTCAATCACAAGATAGGCAAAACTAGTTCACGAGAAATAAACATATTAAGGAAAGCTAGGCATATTAGGAACCGCTCAACAAGGAAGGAAAATAGCATGTAACAGTCGTACCTAAATGCACGGGTTAACAACAAGAAATCTACACGAATCCATTAACTCTATGTACGGGCAAGTCAACTAAGGTATAGTCTATCCAAACTTCTTTTAAGGTCGGGCATTTTCGAGGGTATTCAACAATTTCACTTAAGGACAAGCAACATGAAAGTAATACTAAACCCTTGTTAAGACCAAACAATTATAGGATGAGATAAATATAACTGCAATTAGAGATAAGCAGTTAAGAAGACATAGCATGACAGTAAAAGGAATAAAATCTTCAGATAAGTCAATTAGGAGTCAAATAGGAAATAGGAGTAAATCCAAAAGTAAGAAATTCTACATTTAAGCAAATAAAGATGAAACTAGAAATTAGGAAATTCAATCATGCCAAGGACAATTCATACTCAGCGAATATAAGGAATCAAGAATCCTTAAGGGTCAACTTTCCACAAACAAGTCCGAGCACGCACTCGTCACCTCGTGTACACGGACTACAATCAACATAGAAGACTCAAATCCTAAGGGGAAATTCCTCCACACAAAGTTAGGCAAGATACTTACCTGAAAGATGACAATCAGGTACTCTAAAATGGACTTCTCGGGTGAAAAGGCCTCCGGACGGCTCAAAACCAACTAAAACAACTTCAAAACACACATAAAACTTATAAGGAACTATTCCTGCTAATAAAGTTTCGATCTTTACAAAAATCTAAAAATCAACCCAAAAGTCGACTCCTGGGCCCGCACTTCGGAACCCGACAAATTTTGTAAAATCCGAACACCCGTTCCAAAATGAGTGTAACCATACAAAAATTACCAAATTCCGATACCATTTCGCCCCTAAAATCATGAAATTTCATTTTGAAAATTTTCTTCAAAAACCAACATTTTTCCTAAACCCAACACAATTTAAATGATAAAAACAAAGACTAAATCATGGAATATATTTAATTCTAGGTGAAGAAAACTTACCCAATCGAATTTCAAGAAAAACCCACAAAGAATCGCTCAAAACTGAGCTCTACAAGTCAAAATATTGTGAAAATGGTGAAACCCTCGATTTTGGAATATATTTTGTCTGCCCAAATTTTTTTGTGCATCGCGATAGCGAGTGAAGAGACGCTATCGAGTAGAAGAAAATAGGTGTTGGTCCAAAATGTGCTACGCGATCGCGGAAGGTCTTATGCCATCGCGTATAAGGAAAAGGCTACTGTCCAAATTATGTTATGTGATCGCGTACTTAACACTGCGATCGCGTAAGGGAAAAATGTTGAGGCCAATAACTGCATTACGCGATCGCGAAAGACAATATGCGATAACATAAGAGGAAAGGGAATATACAAGTTGCTGCCGCTAAGCTATAAGAACGCGAACAAGGATATGCGAACGCAGATAACAGTGGACTAATCGTATGCGATCGCGTATCCTATTGTGTGAACGTCATGAAGGAAAATATTGAAGGTCCACAAAACACTACGCGATCGCGAATGGGACTACACGATAGCGAAAGAGGACAATGATACCAGAACCAGCAGTTCAAAAATAGGAAAAATGACCCGAAGCCCCCGGAACCCCGTCTAAACACAAGGACAAGTCATATAACCTAACACGGACTCGCTCGAGGTCTCAAATCACATCAAACAACGACAAAACGACGAATCACACCATAAATCGAACTTATGAACTTCCAAATCTTCAAACTTCTAAACTCGTGTCGAAACCTATCAATTCAACCCGGAATGACGCCAAATCTTGCAGACAAGTCCCAATTGACATCCCGGAGCTACTCCAACTCTCGAAATTGCATTCCGACCCTGATATCCCAAAAAGTCAACTATGGTCAAACTTCTCCATTTTCCCAAACTTCAAATTTTCCAACTTTCACCGAATTTCCTCAAATCTCTCTACGGACCTCCAAATCCAATTTCGGACGCGCGCCTAAGTCCAAAATCACCATACAGAGCTGTTGACATTACCCAAAACTTATTCCGGGGCAATCCACACAAAAGTCCAAATTCCGGTCAAATTCCTCCGCTTAAGCTTCCAAAACTAAAATCCTTCTTCCAATTCGACTCTGGATCATCCGATAACTGAATCCAGCCATGCACGCAGGTCGATATACACAATGAAGTTTTTCAAGACCTTATGCCACCGAACGAAACTTAAATTCTCAAAACGACTGGTCGGGTCGTTACATTCTCCCCCTCTTAAAACAAACGTCTGTCCTCGAACGTGCCAAGAATCGCCTCAAAGCCTTCAAGTCACTGAATGCACACTTCCAAAATACACCAGGGGATGATCCCACGTCACCCTAACCTACATAAGCCTGACGACACCATCTTAACTCCAGTTTAGCCTTTCTACCACAACGATAAGTCGTATAGCCAAAACTCTCACCTTCCATTCATTTCCAAAAGACCTGATTCTAAATTCATATCTGGCATCAATCCCAACCAACTACAACAATTCACACCTACACCCACAAGGTACAACCACACAACCGAACGCACCGCAAATAGGCCCAAAGAAAACACTTCCGATCACAATAGTTGCCTGTAATCAAAGACCAGCACTAGCAATTAGCCTCACACCCGATAGAACTCTATTTCAAGCCTCCATAGCACTGATAATGATGCAAGAAACATGAAGACCTCATAATTAGATACCCGAATCACCAAGCCACGACTAACACCACCGAGCACACACCCCGCAAACTAAAATTGAAGAAGCACATAATGAAAAATGACTGAATATGAAAAGAGAACACATAAGGAAACTATCAAACAAGCCCTACAGGCACTACTCTCTATCACTATTGACCCGCAAGCAATATAACAAGGAAATAATGAAAGCTTATAAAAAAATCGCAAGGATATCATCCTCATATAATTTCCACCGCAGTACTCAGCCCGGTCCAAACATATCGAATCAAAAAAAGATCACGAGTGTCTCGCCCTCAACTCTAAATTACAGACCGAATATATATATCATATCAATTGAAATCTCCCGCTAACTCAGTTCTGCCAATAAAATAATAACGCTCACTTAACTCACATCTCGATAGGGTATCAAATCAAAGCTCGTAACCAAAATACTTAGGAAAAATCACATTAAGCCTACCATGACGGAAACAAGGACTCACTTCTAGTATCGCCACTCTTAATGATGAATGAAAACAACGATAGACACTAGCTACCACTTATAGAATCTCCAAATAGGAGCAAACACGAAATAAAGTACAAGCATGAAACTCACTCATAAACGAAACAACAAATGAGGAAACTCGTCCCGACCAGTAGGGCTATAATGAAATACAAATGGTGCACGTCTGTAACAAATCAAAACATACATGTATGGTAACATCTGGCACAACGACCCCCATCCTACTATGCCAAAACACATCAATAGATCGGGCCTCCCCCTCTTGGGTGCCCTCTACTCACCTGAATACCCTACTGTGACACACCTGCCAGAATCCTAGGATAATCTCTCACCATGTGACTGGTATCTCCACACTCGAAACAACCTCTCTGCTGACATGGCTGTAGAAACTGTGCAATACGAGCTCTCTGAGACCCATGAGTACCTGAAACTCCATGCAAAGCCGGTACTGCAAACTGAACTGGCTGACCCACAAAACCTCTACCGTGTCGTACCATGCCTCCATATTAATGACCAGTAGATCTCTCCATCCTACGAGGCCTCCTCACCTTTTTTCCCTCTCTCTCCTGACCTCGTCTGTCCTCCCTCTCACAGCCCGCCTGACATCTCTCTCATAGTCCCGTATATCGTCTCCCTCATGATCCAACATGCCCTCAACTCTGCGAGCAATCCTTACCACCTGCTAAAATGGAACATCCGACTCTAACTCCCGAGCCATGCTGAACCGAATATCACGCCTGAGGCCCTCAATGAATCTATGAAGACGCTCTCTAACTGTAGCAACCAGAGCAGGGGCGTGTCTGGCCAAATGACTGAATCTGATGGCATACTCCGATACTGACATAGTGCCCTGGAGAAGCTGCTCAAACTCCGCGCGCCATGCATCTCGGAGAGACTGAGGTACAAAATCCCTCAAGAACATCTCTAAAAACTGATCACATGTAAGTGAAGCTGACTCGGTCGGGCGACCCAACTCATATGCCTGGCACCACTGATAAGTCGCTCCCCTGAGCTGGAATGTAACTAAATTCACCTCGGTCAACTCCACAATACCCATAGTGCGAAGAATGCGGTGATACTCCTCCAGGAAGCCCTATGCATCATATGTCGCTAATCCACTGAAGGTAGGAGGGTGGTACTTCTTGCACCTCTCAAGTCTAAGTTGTTCTTCCTCAGATGTTGTTGCCCTAACTGCGGGCTGAACTAGGACCACACGATGTGCTTCCATGACACCTGGAACCTGACCAACATGATCTCACTGCTCTGGAATGTGGGCGGCAAGAGTCTGAACTCCTCCCTCGATCTGTGAAGTAGTTGGTGCACCCATAATCAATCCCGCCTGAGTCAATGTACCAATCATACTCAAGAACTGCGCCCAGGTATCCTGAAGTTCGGGTGTAATAACAGGCGCCTCCGGTACCTGCCCCTCAACTGGAACTACTAGCGGCTCCTCCACGGCTGCTCTAGTAGGTGTCCTAACTGCGGCACGTGCTCCTCGTCGACCTCTGCATCTGCCCCTAGCGACACTTGTCTCGGAGGTAACATCATCAGGAGCCGCGGCTCGTGTCCTCGCCATCTGTGAGAGAATAAAATGATAAATTTCAAACTTCAAGGCCAATGAACTCGCATGATAGGAATGAAAGAAATGGAATTGTCCTAATAGTTCAGCAGCCTCTCGAAGATAAATACAGACATCCTCGTACCAATCCGCAAGACTCTACTAAACTCGCTTATGACTCGTAGCACCTATGAATCTAGAGCTCTGATACCAACTTGTCACGACCCAATTTCCCCTCCGTTGGGTATCGTGACGGCACCTAGTCTTAAGGACTAGGTAAGCCTATCATTAATAAACATCAATCATAGTACAAGAATCATTTAAGTGCTTTTTGAAATAATTCTCTACACATTACACATCTTCCCAAAACCCGGTAAGTATAAGTCATAATATTTACAAAATTTACACTATAATTCCTAAATACCATTATTCTGGAATAAGAACAACAGTGTATAAGCAAAATAAGACGGTGACTCTGAAACCCGCAAACGCTGGAGCGGTTTTACCTTGAGTCTCCACAACAGAAACCGCGCTGCTAACTATCGATCGGTCGGCTATGCAAACCCTGGAATCTGCACAACAATGTGCAGAAGTGTAGTATGAGCACACCACAGTGGTGCCCAGTAAGTATCAAAACTAACCTCGGTGAAGTAGTGACGAGGACTAGTCAAGACACCCACTGGTCTAATGAACTGAACAAGTATAAATATAGGAATAACGGGAAAAACGATATACACATAAGGGCTGCCAATATTGCTAACAATACAGTAAATTCGATAAGGAAGGAAAATAATAAGTATCAGCAGAAAACATGAAATAGCACAAAAAGTTGAATAGAACACAAACAAATCTGGAATGTAAATATACAACACGAACAAGTAATGACTCAACAACTTCAACCACTTCTACATCAAGTTCATAGTCATCTCCACGCGGTTTCGAACCTCGGAAAAATCACCATTCACGTGTCCCAATATTCGAACCCTAACACTTGGCATCTTGTGCCCTCATTCGAGTACTAACTGCACGGACAACTCACGTGCCAATTGGATCATTTCCACCCATACGGTAAGTAAAACAAGAGTATCTATACTTGACCACAACAAGGAACCCTTAATCCGTTAATAGTACTTAAGTGCGTGTATGCTTGTGCCGGTGTCCTAACATGATTCAACAACCAATAAGAATAAGGAAAGAAAAGGGCAACACGTACATTGTCATCTCATAATTTCCACACGAATAACCTCACACAGTAAGTGTTCCAGTACATAATATCAACAACAAGGAATGCTCCCAGGCCAACACAAGTATCACAAATAATCCCTCACATAGCCCACCTTGTCTCGCCACGTGTGCAATAGTAAAATATATGCCTGCATTGTTTCACCACACGTGCATAAACATGTTCCCACCTTGTCTCGCCACATGCACTAGCCTCAATCTCATATCCCGCCTGTCACACCTCCTTTTTCCTCCTGCGTAAGGGTAATAAGGGAGTTTTTCCACTTAAAGTGATATTATTCAGTTTTGGGACTTATTATTATTTCAGAGTCGCCAGCTGGATTTTTGACGATGCTGTTGGACACCATTTTGTTTTAAAATTCCAAACCGAGGAAATTTTGACTATGTTTAAAATGTCTACGACCAGAAATCCGAGTAAGGAATTATGTTAACCCGGGAGAAGGTGTTAGGCACTCCTGAATTCCGTAGTTCTAGCACGGTCGCTTAACTATTAATATTTGGCCTAAATTATCTGATTATTTATATATTTTAGCCTATTGTGCATTTAGCCTTTTTACTTTTAACCGCTTTTAGTGTTTATGGATTTATCTTGAAACAAGTCACGATGGCGTGCACTTGTTTGTTTTTGGACACATTGTAATTGCGCCACATGAAATGCACCCGCAATTACAACATGTGATTTTTATTATTGTTTCGAGTTAGATTCGGGGACATGATCTTGCCACACCCGAGTGTAGATTATATAGTCATGACTATGGTCATGACGATTAAAAATGCCTATTTGAGGCGATATTCAATTATTCTCTAAGTTTTGGAATATTTACCTAAAAGGGTGTTTTAGCTTACGGGATGTGTATATAAATCATTTTTTGATATTTTATGGAACTATCTTGGGACAAATCACGATGACGTGCACTTGTTGTTTTTGGACACATCACAACCGTGTCACATGAAATGCACCCGCGATTGCTACGCGTGATTTTATTATTGTAGTTTGAAATTGTGGTCGGATAGCATGAGTTGCAAATCCGAATGGAGATTTACGTATCGTGACCATGCCACGGGAATCGTACCCATAGCCACGATGTTCATTAGTCGCACTTAAAGCAAACTACGAATGTTCATGAGTTAATTATTTCCTATGTGTTGGAATATGCTTGTGAAAGTCTAAAGTTTATGAAATTTATGTGGAAGGAACAAAGAGGATTGATTATTTGTAAGATGAGCTAGTTTATGAATTGTGAAAGAGGTGTATGGTTTAGCTTTTATGATATACTAACGAGATCAATTATATTATTAAATTATTAGATAAATTTACAACTTAGCAAAGTACTAATATTTTATATCTCGAAACTATTTTGATTTCTGGTAATTTATAAGAGATGGCCCAGCTTATTTGAGTTATTGCTTATGGGCTTCTTTATTAAGATTATTCAATTAGCCTTAATTATCTGAAAATCCAAACGATCCAAACAAGTAAATTCCCACCACAAACCTTATGACCCATATATTTCCTATATCTAATATATATCGAATCCACAAGTAAGGCAAATAGGATGAATCTACTTTTTTTTTAGCACTGCCAGAAGCCTACCGAGAACTCATGGATTTCATATTTGAAGCCTAGAAAGGAAAACCAATAAACAAATTGTTTTTCCTTAGTGAAATTACTCAAAATTCATACATAGACTCAGCATAAGCACGTAAACTATAACCTACGGAAATTAATAAACTCCAACCATCATTAGTATTTGGATTAACACCCACAGACATCAAGGATAATAGGGAAGAAATTGAACCTGAAAGAGCTTCCTTTAATATTAGATAAGATGATCAGGACAAGTATAAATGGATCTGATTGTGTTAATTTCAGCAACGAGCCAATTCCAAATAGCAAAATGAACCGCTAACCCCGACTGGAACCACGAACACATCTCGACGACTTCGAATGAAAATGTTGTTGTTATGGGGCTGTTCTGCTGCGTTTTTTGAATTACTTTTGAGCAGTTTTTCAGCTTTGTTTTTTAGGCCGAATTTTGGTAGCTAAAGGTAGTGGTTTATGGTTGTTTAAGAGCGATTTATGGACTGATTGAAGGTGGCTTTTGGGGTTAAGTTTGAGCTGGAATTTGGTGTTTATGGCTGGTCTTAGAGGGAGGGGGTAAAGTCGACGGCGTTAGGGTGGTGGAGTTGGTGAGAGACTGGCCGGATCTTGGAGAGAATGAGGCGGCGGCTGCTCTTGGTTGATGGAGGTTGGGCGGCGATTGATTGTTGTAGAAGTTCTGTTAGTTTTTTTTATGTATCCAAAATCAGGGGAAGTGTCTTTTTGGAGAAGATGAAGATGGAGGGGTGCGTAGTTTTTCGTCTCTAGGGAAGGTCCGATTTTTTTAGTCCCCCTTTGCTGATGGTTGTCGTGAGTGTATAAGGAGGAGGAGTATTTTAGGTTAGTGGGTATTGGCTAAGGGGAATGGACTTGGGATTTTTGGGTTGGGTCCAGGTCTGGCTGGATTTTTGTTTTTGGCTAGGAAGACTAAAAAAAAGATATAATGTGTTTATAAAAATGAAATAAAAACTTACTCTTAATTAATTAAAATATACTACTAAAATAAAACTAAATATTAAAAGTGAAAATATTTTTGTAATTTTTATTTTTGTGCTTAAAATAAAGTAAAAGAGATATTAGGCCTAAACAAAATGTTTAAACGCTAAAAAGTATAATATCTCGGGGAGGGTAAAAAATTACGCGTCTATACCGCCTTATCACGCCGCATGTGCAATATCATTAGTAAACACAGCACGACAAAAACCTCGTGCAAATCCCCATATCAACAACCTCACGGAAGAAACCTCGTGCATCACCACAACAAGTACAACAAAAACAATGACAACAGTTCAAGATACAATAAATACATCAACTCAAGAACCTTCGATCAAAAGATAGGCAAAACTAGTTCACGAGAAATAAACATAATAAGGAAAGCTAGGCATATTAGGAACCGCTCAACAAGGAAGGAAAATAGCATGTAACAGTCGTACCTAAATGCACGGGTTAACAACAAGAAATCTACACGAATCTATTAACTCTATGTACGGACAAGTCAACTAAGGTATAGTCTATCCAAACTTCCTTTAAGGTCGGGCAGTTTCGAGGGTATTCAACAATTTGACTTAAGGACAAGCAACATGAAAGTAATAATAAACCTTCGTTAAGACCAAACAATTATAGGATGAGATGAAGATAATTGCAATTAGAGATAAGCAGTTAAGAAGACATAGCATGATAGTAAAAGGAATAAAATCTTCAGATAAGTCAATTGGGAGTCAAATAGGCAATAGGAGTAAATTCAAAAGTAAGAAATTCTACATTTAAGCAAATAAAGATGAAACTAGAAATTAGGAAACTCAATCATGCCAAGGAAAATTCATACTCAACGAATATAAGGACCTAAGATTCCTTAAGGGTCAACTTTCCACGAATAAGTTCGAGCACGCACTCGTCACCTCGCGTACAAGGACTACAATCAACATAGAAGACTCAAATCCTAAGGGGTAATTCCCCCACACAAAGTTAGGCAAGATACTTACCTGAAAGGTGACAATTCGGTACTCTAAAATGGACTTCTCGGGTGAAAAGGCCGTCGGACGGCTCAAAACCAACTAGAACAACTTCAAAACACACATAAAGATTATAAGGAACTATTCTGGATAATAAAGTTTCGATCTTTACAAATATCTAAAAATCAACCCAAAAGTCGACCCTCGGGCCCGCACCTCGGGACCCGACAAATTTTATAAAATCCGAACACCCTTTCCAAAATGAGTTCAACCATACCATTTCACCCCTCAAATCATGAAATTTCATTTTGAAATTTTTCTTCAAAAACCAACATTTTTCCTAAACCCAAAACACAATTTAAATGATAAAAAAAAAAGACTAAATCATGGGATATATTTAATTCTAGGTGAACTACACTTACCCAATCGAATTTCAAGAAAAACCCACAAAGAATCGCTCAAAATCGAGCTCTACAAGTCAAAATATGGTGAAAATGGTGAAACCCTCGATTTTGGAATATATTTTGTCTGCCCAGATTCTTTTTGCATCGCGATCGTGAGTGAAGAGACGTGAATGCGTAGAAGAAAATAGGTGTTGGTCCAAAATGTGCTACGCGATCACGGAAGGACTTATGCGATTGCGTATAAGGAAAAGGCTATTGTCCAAATTATGTTATGCGATCGCGTACTTAACACTACGATCGCGTAAGGGAAAATGTTGAGGCCAATAACTGTGCTACGAGATCACGAAAGACAATATGTGACCGCGTAAGAGGAAGGGGAAATCACAAGCTGCTGCCGCTAAGCTATGCGAACGCGAACAAGGATATGCGAACGCGGATAACAGTGGACTAAGCTTATTCAATTGTGTACCCTACCATGTGAACGCGATGAAGGAAAATATGGCAGGTCCACAAAACACTACGCGAAAGCGAATGGGAATACACGATCGCGAAAGAGGACATCAGACACTAGAACCAGCAGTTCAAAAATAGGAAAAATGACCTGAAGCGCATTCGAAACACACTTGAAGCCCCCGGGACCTCATCTAAACACACGGACAAGTCATATAACCTAACACGGACTCACTCGTGGTCCCAAATCACATCAAACAACGACGAAACGACGAATCACACCATAAATCAAACTTATGAACTTCCAAATCTTCAAACTTCTAAACTCGTGCCAAAACATATCAATTCAACCCGGAATGACGCTAAATTTTGCAAACAAGTCCCAATTGACATCCCGGAGCTACTCCAACTCTCAGAATCGCATTCCGACCCCAATAGCCCAAAAAGTCAACTGTGGTCAAACTTCTCCATTTTCCCAAACTTTAAATTTTCCAACTTTCGCCGAATTGCCTCAAATCTCTCTACGGACCTCCAAATCCAATTTCGGACGCGCACCTAAGTCCAAAATCACCATAAGGAGCTGTTGAAGTTAACCTACACTCATTTTGGGGCCATTCACACAAAATTCAAAATTTCGGTCATATTCCACCGCTTAAGCTTCCAAAACTGAAATTCTTCTTCCAATTCAACTCTGGATCATCTAGTAACTGAATCCAACCATGCACGTAGGTCGATATACACAATGTGAAGTTGTTCAAGACCTTACGCCACCGAACGAAGCTTAAATTCTCAAAATGACCGGTCGGGTCGTTATAAAAATATATTTCAACCACCCTCCTAAAGAAGTTTGAAGGCTAATTTTCCCTCTTAACCTTTTTTTGTTCAATTTTGACAACTTTTTTTCCCTCCTCAAAAAAAATTGTACTGTAAAGACCCGACCGGTCGTTCCGTGAGATTTACCCCATTTCCCCTATTTCTACATTTGTTAAGTATCGCTATCCTGTTTGTGATGTGTTGGATCAGTTGGTTTGGGTCCGGAGTGGTTATGGTGAGAGTTTAGGCATTTAGCCTTTTAAAGTGGCCTAATAGTGGAGAAAGTCAACTGAGACTTGACTTATTGGTAAACGACCTCGGAATGCAGACTTTATGGCTCGAATATCTTTTTTAGGTGATTTGGTACTTAGGAGTGTGTTCGGAATATTTTTGTGATGTCCGGAGTAGAATTAGGCTTGAATTGGCGAAAGTTAGTTTTTGGCGATTTCCAGTCGGCAGTGGAAAATAGGCTATCGAGGTCAGAATGGAATTCCGGAAGTTGAAACGGTTTCANTATCAAGGGCGGAATGGAATTCTGAAAGTTGGAACAGTTTCGTAATGTCATTTTGGACATGTATGCAAAATTTCAGGTTAATCGGAGGTGTTTTGGTTGGTTTCGGCGTAGTTGGCGAATTTTAGGAGTTTCAAAGTTCTTAGGCTTAAATTTGATGAAAATTTGGTGTTTTCGTGTTGTTTTTTGTGTTTCGAGGGCTCGACTAAGTTGGAATAATGCTACGGGGTTTGTTGGTATGTTTGGTTGGGGCCCCGAGGGGCTCGGGATTGATTTCGGATGGTTGACGGGAAGTTGGAGTGATTTTTGGAAATCTGTTGTGCTGGTTTGCTAGTGTTTTCGCACCTGCGGAAGGGGAGTCGCATGTGTCGTTGCGCAGGAGCGGAGAGAAAGGTCGCAGGTGCGAGTTTTGCCTATGTAGGGAATGGTCCGCAGGTGCGAGGGGTTTGTCGCACCTGCGATGTCGCTGGTGCGGAAGGTGCATCGCACCTGCGAAGCCGCAGGAGCAGAAAGGTGGTCGCAGGCGCGAGAATTGGCCAGTTAAGTGAGTCTCGCAGGTGCGCACCTTGGGACAGCAGGTGCGGAAATGACTGTGCAGAACAGTATAAAAAGGACCCCTCCGCGAGATTTATTAGTTTTCATCAATTTGCATGCGAGAGGAGTCCATTGAAGGTGGTTTTGAGAGAGAA
>ML330623.1:10826-112605 GCA_005239505.1 Nicotiana paniculata | reverse complement strand
GCCTCATACCCTTCTTCATCTTATTTCTTTTACTTGTTGAAACTTGTATCTATCTTCTGAATCTCTCATTGCCTTTCACCATAGGGGTGGATATATTTTATTTGCCTTAGGGATCCTTATCAAGAGGCTTACCCGTCTTAGTACACACATGATCTACTGAATACCTTATATTTACTCATCATAAGCATCGTTCGAAAGCGAGTTCCTCTGACTCAACTCATTCACATCCACATGCAACCTCTTACCAATCGTCTTTCTAGATGTAGGCATCATTGTATTATGAATAAGATAGAATTTAGGAAAATGAGCTCTTACGACTGAGCTCCACCACACGATCTAGAGTAAAAAAAAAGAGTGACAATCCTAAATTCCCTGTAGCCTCCTTGCTTATAAGTGTGGTGCACAACACACCCATAAACAAGACTCTACTGGACACAACTTGTAGACATCCCTAGGACAGAACTGCTCTGACACCACTTTTGTCACGACCCAACCTATGGGCCGCGACGGGCACCCGGTACCTTACTCAACCGAGTACCAACATAACATATCTTTCTTATCATACTATCACGGGTAAATGTTCCAAAATGGTCATCATGACATACTCGAAATAAAACATGAGGGAATGCTAGACATAAGACGACCTAACATGATATAGAAACTTATACATGTGACATACGCGCCTATAAGGCTGACATGAGCATTTGTAAACTCAAAACATAAGCTGAAAAGGACATAAAAGTATCCATATACCTGAAATTTGTCTACAATCCTCTAAGAGTACATAAACATAAAAAAGGTCGGGACAGGGCCCCGCCATACCAGTCAATGCATATCCCAATCATACTGACCAAATAGGCAACTCCGGAGCAAGTGGAGTGCAGGAACACCTTCCACTGAGTTGATAGCCTACTAGGAGGACTGTCAACCTATCTATCGGGACCTGCGGGCATGAAACTCAGCGTCCCCAAGAAAAAGGGACGCCAGTACGAATAAAGTACTGAGTATGTAAGGCAGAAAAGCATAACTAAGAACAGTAATGTAAAGAGAGATGTAGGAGATACAACATGTAGCATCTCAGTGCCTCTAAGAGATAGTGACATGAAATGCGTGATATATATATATATATACATAATCTTCTAAAAACATTCATCATCATCATCATCATCATATCATACCCGGCCTCGAAGAGGACTCGGTAAAAACATACCCGGCCATCATAAGGCTCGGTAGAATCGTACCCGGCTACGTGGAGCTCGGTAAACCCAACTGATTAGTGGTTGCATAATAGGTGTCGTACCCGGCCGACTATAGCGCGGTTCGGTAGAGTAAAAGAGATATTATATAGAATTCATGCTGGACTCATGGAATCACGCTCTAAACCTTTTGGAGTGACGTAAGGTAGTTGCACCTTTGACTAACATTATAGACATCATACCATCAATATGAACTTCACTAGGACTCAAGGATCATACATAATTTCTTAGAATAACTTTGTAAGGAAAGAACAACATGGACAACCTTAGTTGCTAGGAGTAGATTCATTATGAAATAGTGTATCGTTTACGTTCGTTTCACTTTAGATCATGCCAAAAGAATGAAGGAAGAGCCTTAACATACCTTAACCAAGTTGAGTCCTTAATGCCTTCCAAGAAACTCTTCAAACAAGTCAACTCAATCTATCATATCACAAGGATATTCAAAATCAGTGTTGAGCAAGGGCTAAGTCTGTAACTTAAGCTAGTAGCTCGTTTAAGTAAATTTGGGCAGCATCTCCTCTGCAACAAGGCCCTCCTCCAATACCATATACCGACAACACAAAGAAAAAAATAATAACAATATGTATGCATTATTTTCCAACCTTATCTCCACCAAAATATATCACAAAACAACCTACACACCCTAATCATTTCATACATGAAACGACAACAAAAGTAGTGTCAAACAACCTTAAAAAAAAATAACGACGAACAACCAGCCCATCATTCCGTCATTATTTGTTGTTTTCCCACACCTTTTATCCTCCAAAACTCCATAAAATATCAGCACAAGAGGCCAACACGAAACAACCCACAAACAGTCCACTACAAGTCAAATAACTTGAACTCACGGCTTCTGATCACCATCCCGTGAGTTCTAACTATTAGGAAACACATTTATCAACCTTCCTTGATATTTAAAAACTTAAATACATATATTAGATGTTTCTTAACTATGAAGTACCTTCCAAAACTCTAACTACAAAGAAAAAAGTGAGGTGGTATAATGACACTTACGTCGTAGGGATCGTTTTGATGTTATCGCTTCTCGATTTCATGCCCGGGATGATAATTTTCTTTGAAAACCTATAAGATAGCTTAAGGATATGTTTATGGGTGTTCTATGGTCGTGTTATACTGAAAAATAAAGAGAAGGCCGGCCTAAGACTTATATATATCAACTTTGGAAAAGTCAAAGAGGTGCTAGTTTGGCACCCTATCATTGACCCATTTTCCAATGCTTATATCTTTTTATCCGGATGTCGTATGAACGAACGGTTAAAAGAGTTGGAAACCAAATTTCAAGACCTTTAATTTGGTATATAATATGTCCCAATAAGACCTCATATAGTACACTAAATATATTGCTCAAAAAGCTTTAGTGACCCACCTACTTGTCACTTATGATGTCTGTGCAGTCTTGCAAAACTGCAAATATCTCTCTACTCCTATGTCATATCGATGAACGGTTTAATGAGTTTGAAACTCGACTCATAGATATTTAAATTGGTTGGTATATCATCCAATAATTCCAAGAATATTGGGATAAAATCTCATTTACATTTGACCAAACTTTCAGCACATTATGAATGTAATTTGTGAAGACCTTTGCCAACTTTTGATCCACAACTTGCTTGACTTCAAAACATAGCACACGACCATCATACGACAATCATAACTCATAGCATAAACTCCTTATCATGTAATGAACCACTTTCTCACCCTAAATTACATGTTATAACATTCTAAACTCGTCTACTTTCGGCGAAACTTATTTTCTTCAATTGATTTAGCTTCTAAGCTTTCCAACTCTCTTGGTACTCATTATTCATGATCTTAAATATTTGTAACCTCCAAGGTAATATGATTAACTTACTTTATGTACTTTTAAAGATAATCTCATTTCTAAGCTTTCCAACTCTCTTGGTACTCATTATTCATGATCTTAAATATTTGTAACCTCCAAGGTAATATGATTAACTTACTTTATGTGCTTTCAAATATAATATTATTTCTGAGCTTACATCAATTGATTTACGACGTACTCTCACGTACGAAAACATGGTGTCTAACAGAATCGTGCTCAAATCAATCTGAAACTACGCTCTTGCCACGAGTATCCAACTCCGAATGGACCAAATCTAATCAAATCAATTACATAACGTAAATATAGCTACAAGTAACTATTTTAGCTAATGAATTCGAAGCTAAGGCAAGAAAATAGGAAAAACGCCCAAAAAGCCTCCCCGGACCACGTCTCGAAATCGGGTAAAATCACAAATTACAAAAACCCATTCACTCACGAGTCTAACCATACCAAATTTACTCAAATACGATACCAAAATCTCGATCAAAATCTCAAAGTTCGGCCTAAGAACTATTCTCAACCCCCCCCCCCCCAATTGTCACCCCAAATCTGAAATTACATGATAAAATTAAGCATAGATTAATGGGAATCAATCATAAAGGAGTTAGGAATCATTACCCAAAAATTTCCTCCGAAAATCCCTCCAAATTTCGCCTTCTACCGATCTCTCAATCAAATTTTGAGTTATGAACCAAAAACGCTCGATTTGGAACTTTAAATCTGCCCAGTTATTTCCTTAATCGCGATCGCAGAAACAACCTCGCGATCGCGAAGAACAACTTTGCTGCCTCCTAATTTTTACTCTACGCGAACGTGTAATTCCCCACGCGACCGTGATGCATTATCTCCTCAGACTTACGTGATCGCGATTGACCTCACGTGACCACAAAGAGCAACACTCGACTCCACTGCTGCCTCATTTGTTCTTCGCGAACGCGGCCTACGCGTTCATTATGTATAAACTGACGAACCTACACGATCGCGTCCCAGCCTTGGCGAATGCGAAGAGATAACTCAGTTGCTCTCCCAAATGCACTACGCGATCGTGATGAAGGAATCCAGCTACAGAACACCAGCAAAAACTGCCAATTCCCTAAGTCCAAAAATGACCCGATAAGCACCCGAATCTCACTCGAGGCCCCCGGGACCTCAACGAAACATACCAACCAACCCTAAAACACCATACAAACTTAGGCGAACCTTCGAACTACATCGAACAACAACAAAAACACGAATTACACACGGATTCAAGCCTAATGAACTTTGAAATTTCCAAATTCTACAAACGACGTCGAAACATATCAAACCCTGTCCGAATGACTTCAAGGTTTACACATAAATCAAAATGACACTAAGAACCTACTCCCACTTCTGGAATTCCATTCCAGGATCGAAATCAAAATTTTCACTGCCGACCAAAATCGCCAAAAGTCCAACTTTCGCCAATCCAATCCTAAATCTACTGCAGACCTCCAAATCACATTCCGGACGCGCTACTAAGTCCAAAATCACCTAACGTAGCTAACATAGTCATTAAAATTCAAATCTGAGGTCGTTACACACAAGTCGATATCCGATCGACTTCTCCAACTTAAACTCCCAAATAAGAGACTAAGTGTCTCCATTCGCTTCAAAAACTCAACACAAACCCTCCCGGCAACCAAAATAGCAGAATAAGATCAAAATGACCGGTCGGGTTGTTACAACAATTTCATACTCAGTCATGTTCGTTCAATTCATATCATATCTCAATATTTGTTACTATTTATTGATACATCACATTATTATTTTTGGGTTGATATTTCATGACATTGAGAGCCCGAGAGACTGGAGAGATTGATGACTGAGTGAGGTCAATGGCCTGATTGTGAGGATATTGATACTATAGCCGTGAGTTGTCCGTGCAACACATGAGTTGCATGTGCAAATTATAGAATTTGGGCTAAAGGAGCTCCTCCAGGGTCTATACACACACCCAATGAGCACATGTACCTACTGAGTGCGAGTGCCGAGTGCCGACTGCCGGCTGCCGACTGCCGAGTGATTGGGAGGACTGAGCGACTGTGAGGACTGAATGACTGGGAGGACTAAGTGAATTAGAGGACTGAGTGATTGGGAGGACTGAGTAAATTGATACTCTGAGAGTATGCATATGGTCTTTATCGCTGATTTGCATCGCATTTGGCATGCACACTATACATACAAGCATAGAGATGCATTTTTTCTCATGATGTATAGTATCACGTCATTTATGACTTCTCACACATTTTGACATATGGGCATAGAGAGGTATTCTACACTTGCTATCTGAACGGAAAATGAAACATCACATTTATTGTTGAAAGGATTTTGGGAAAAACTCACAGTTTTTAAAATTACTCGTATTTTTGACGATTTCGGTAAAGGAGTTGTGTTTTCGCTGATATACTTGAAAAGCTGAGCTATTTTTGAAAAAACTATGAAAAACTGCGCATTTTATCTCCGAGTTACTCCTTTTATTACTTGTTTTACGTTGTTATGAACTGTTGTTGGCTACTGGTGTTGGACCCGACTTTTGTTCTAGCTCGTCACTACTTTCAACCCAAGGTCAGGTTTGTTACTTACTAAGTACATGGGGTTGGTTGTACTCATACTACACTTCTGCACCTTGCGTGCAGATGTTGGCTACCGATGTTGTTGTGTTCGATAGGAGCTGGATTTGAAGATGTACCTGTGTTCCAGTTGTAGCTGCCTCTTGTTCATGGTAGCCTTAGATTCATAAAACTCTGTTTATGTACTTTTCGAACAAATGATGTATTTAATTCATACAAGCTTTGTAAACTCTATCCTTAGAAACTCATGATTTGTACTACCCAGTCCGTGGGAAGATTCTTGTATTAAATAGTTATATTATCATTTCTTCTCTTAATAAGTCTTATTAAATTGGTTAGTTGTTAATTGGCTTACCTAGCGGGTTGGGCTAGGTGCCATCACGACTAGTGAATTTTGGATCGTAACAAGTATTATCCAATTATCACATGAATCTTTCCTTTTCTTCCATCAACCAAAAGTCTATAATCCTTTGAATAAATACCACCGCATAGCCAAATTAGACGATGTACCATCACATACTCATTCATCCTAAATCAGGAGTTTCGAGTTCGATGTAGGTATAAAGTCATCTTTGTTAGAGAGCGCTTACCCCACTAAGAGATTTTTCGGCGCGAACCGTATTTACTCTAGCAATATCGGACACCAGTGAACCCCCTCCCCCCAAAAAAAAATTTTTTGGAAGATATAAATGATACATAGTGGCATGTATAAAATTCTCGAGTAGAAATAGTCCCTCCTTATATATTTTTTACTCCTTGTCTTAAGAAAATGGTGTTACTCAATTATGATTTGTAGAGTCAAAATAATTTTTTAATACGATTCCTTCAAAAAGTTAAAAATGTTTTAATTATAAATTTTTGTGATTAAACATGTAGTTATCATTTTTTAAGACTAGAATGATCATAAGATTTTGTTGATGTTGATCTTAAACTCTAATACAAAGTATTAGTATCTTCTGTCATCCACGGTGTATTTTTCTCTACCCGTCATTATGCAAAATATTCCCTTTTTATCCACGTGAAGGAACCAAGAGATAGCCGAATGTTTTTTTAATAATCTAATTGCATGAAAGTTCTTTTCAATAAGATGATGACTAATAAGATCCACCACATAATTATTTTTTTTCAGACATACTTAATCATTTTTAATTTTTCTTGATTGGTCCGTCTAATTTCAATTTTTATTTATCTAACATTTTATATTTTGTACAACAATTTAATATTTTGACCATATTAAAATATTTTACTAAATATATCTAGTGGTGACATAACAAAAAATGGCACTTCCTAAAGGATGTTGTGTTCTTGCTTAAATTACTACTCACTCTAGAGAAATACTAATAGTTGAAATTAACATATACCACTAGATGTAACTTGGCTAAATAAAGTTACTAACAACAAAAGAATAAAGATCTGATGCAAAAATGAAGAGGTTGTTCTCCAATAATAGTAAAAGTACTACAAGAAATTGAAATCACAAACATTATTACTTATATTCTATGAAACTATTAGTAAATTGTTGTTGTAGGCAAACTCCGCAAGTGACAAGAATTGATCCCACGAACTTCCAAATTCCATCACACACGCACGGAGCATATCCTCTAATATTTGAATAGTGCGTTGTCTGTTCGTCTGAGGGTGAACTGTTGTGCTCAACTCTACTCAAGTACTCAACTCATGTTGTACGGCCTTCCAGAACCATGATGTAAACAGCGTACCCCAGTCAGAAATGATAGATACAGGTACGCCTGAAGCCTGACAATCTCGCGGATATAAACTCGAGTCAGCTGCTCGGAAGAATAGGTAGTCATCACAGGAATGAAATGAGTTGACTTGGTCAGCCTATCCACAATCACCCAAACTGTGTCAAACTTCCGGTGACTCCGAGGAAGTCCAACAATGAAATCCATAGTGATCCGCTCCCATTTTCATTCCGCAATCTCTAACTTGTGAAGCAACTCACCTGGACGATGATGCTCATACTTCACCTACTGGCAATTTAGACACCGAGACACATACTCCACTATGTCCTTCTTCATCCTCCTCCACCAGTAATGTTGCCTCAAGTCCTGATACATCTTTGCGGCACCCAGATGAATGGAGTACCGCGAGCTGTGAGCCTTCTGGAGAATTAACTCATGCAAACCATATACATTGGTCACACATAGCATGTCATGCATCCTCAATGCGCCATCATCCCCAATAGTGACCTCCTTAGCATCACAGTGCTGGACCGTGTCCTTAAGGACAAGCAGATGAGGGTCATCATACTAACGCTCCCTAATACGATCATAAAGAGAAGACCGGGAGGCCACACAATCCAATACTCGACTCGGCTTAGAAATATCCAATCTCAAAAAATGGTTGGCTAAGGCCTGAACATCCAATGCCAATGGCCTCTCTGCTGCTGGTAGGTATGCTAAACTCCTCAAACTCTCCGTCCGGCGACTCAAAGCATAGGCCACCATATTTGCCTTCCCCGGATGGTACAAAATGGTGATACCCTAGTCCTTAAGTAGCTCTAACCACCTCCGCTGACGCAAGTTAAGATCCTTTTTTTTGAACAAATGCTGTAAACTCCGATGATCGGTCTAAATCTCACAAGGGACACCGTACAAATAGTGCCGCCAAATCTTCAAGGTATGAACAATAGCTGCTAACTCAAGGTCGTGGACAGGATAGTTCTTTTCATGAACCTTCAACTGTCTGGATGCGTAGGCAATCACCCTACCGTCCTGCATCAATATCGCACCAAGACCAATTCGTGACGCATCAAAATATACAGTATAAGACCCCGAACTTGTAGGCAATACCAATACCGGGGCTGTAGTCAAAGCTGTCTTGAGTTTCTGAAAGCTCTCCTCACACTCCTCTGTCTACCTGAATGAAGCACCATTCCGGGTCACCCTGGTCATAGGTGTTGCAATAGATGAGAAACCCTCTACAAAACGACTGTAATACCTCGCCCAAACCAAGAAAACTCCGGATCTCCTTAGTTGATGACGGTCTAGGACAACTCTGCAATGGTTCCACCTTCTTCGGATCCACCTTGATCCCATCACTCAATACTACATGACCCAAGAATACCACTGAGTATAGCCACAACTCACACTTTAAATTTTTTGCATATAACTTCTTTTCTCTCAAGATCTGAAGCACAGTCCTCAGGTGCTGCTCATGATCTTCCCGAGTCCGGGAGTACACCAGAATGTTGCCAATAAACACAATGAAGAAGAAGTCAAGATAGGTCCGGAACACACTGCGCATCAAGTGCATAAAAGCTGCTAGGGCATTGGTCAGCCCAAAAGACATCATAAGGAACTCGTAGTGACCTTACTGAGTCATGAAAACAGTTTTCAGGATATCTGGTTCACGAATCTTCAATTGATGATAGCCTTAATGTAAATCAATCTTGGAATGCACATGTAGCTAATCAAATAAATCATCAATACGAGGCAATGGATACATGTTCTTCACTGTAACTTTGTTCAGCTGGCGATAATCAATACAGATACGCATAGAACCATCCTTTTTCTTCACAAATAAAATCGGAGCACCCCAAGGTGACACACTGGGCCGAATAAAGCCCTTATCAAGCAACTCCTGTTACTACTCCTTCAACTCAGGAAGAGAAATACAATATGGAGGAATAGAGATGGAATGAGTGCCCCAAAACAAATCAATGCCAAAACGAATATCTCTATCGGGAGACATGCCGAGAAGATCAGCTTGGAACACATATGGAAAGTCCCTCACTACTGGAACTGACTCAACTATAAGGGTATCAATACTGACATCTCTCGCATAAGCTAGATACGCGTCACACCCCTACTCAACCATTTGTTGAGCTTTAAGAAATGAAATAACTTTATTGGGAGTATACTCTAAGGTATCCCTCCACTCTAGTCGCGGTAATCCTGGCATAGCCAGCATCACGGTCTTAGCGTGGCAATCAAGAATAGCATAATGGGGTGACAACCAGTCCATGCCCAAGATAACATCAAAGTCTACTATACTGAGCAAGAATAAATCGGCTCTGGTCTCAAAACTACTAAGAGCAACCAAACACGACTGATACACACGGTCCACAACAAGAGAATCTCCCACAGGAGTAGACACATTTACAGGGGAATTCAAGGAATCCCGAGATACACCCAAATACGGGGAAAAATAAGAGGACACATAGGAATATGTAGAGCCTGGATCAAATAAGATCGACACATCTTTATGACAGACCGGAACAATACCTATAATGACAGATTCAGAAGCAACTGCCTCTGTACGATCCGGAAGAGCATAATATCTGGCCTGGACTCCCCCTCTAGGACGACCTCGACCTCCTCGACCTCCACCCCAAGCTGGCTGAGCAGGTGGGGCGGTAGCTGGTGCTGGAATCATAGCCTGAGGACCCAGTGGAGCACGCGGTGACTGAGAAGTCTGTGGAGGTGCACCCCTCCTAAGTCTGGGGCAATCTCTCACCATATGGCGAGTGTCGCCACACTCAAAGCACGCTCTTGGAGGGTGTGGCTGTTTTGACTGGCTCGGCCTAGGTCTGCTGGACTGGCCATTAAAAACACCCCGTGCAGGAGGCACACTAGATACTGGCGGTGCATAATAAGGCTCCTGGGGCCTAGAAGGGTATGGAATACCACTGGGGACTGGAAGAGCTGAATGAACAGGGCGACTCACATAACCCCTACCATGTCGAACTGCAGTTGGGGCACGAGTAACACTATAAGTGCTAGACTCTTGAGACGTCTTGGCCTCCCTCTCCTCTCTATCCCGATCAAGCATGCCCTCCAATCTCCTAGCAATACTCACAACCTGCTAATAAGAAATATTCATCTCCAACTCTCTGGCCATACTAATCCGGATACTGGGGTGGAGTCCCTCAATAAACCGATGAACCCTCTCTCGAACTGTGGCAACCAAGGTAAGTGCATGTTGGGCCAAATCACTGAAGCGAACTGCATACTCTGACGCAGTCATAGCACCCTAGCGCAGCTGCTCAAACTCCGCGCGCCAAGCATCCCTGAGGATATGAGGGACATACTCTCTCAAAACATGTCCGAGAACTTAGTCCACGTAAGTGAAGCTGCCTCAGTCGGACTACTCAACTCAGAAGCACGCCACCACTGATAGGCTGCTACTATAAGCTAGAATGTAGTAAAAAAAACACTCGTCTCCGCTACGCCCATAGTACGGGGAATATGATGGCACTCCTCCAGAAAACCCTGGGCATCATCTGTCGCCAATCCACTGAAGGTAGGTGGGTGGTACTTCTTGTACCTCTCAAGTTTGAGTTGCTCCGCCTCATAAGCTGTTGCCCTAGCCTCGTGCTGGACCGAAGCAATCGGCTGCATCAATATAAACTCTGGGACTTGGTCAACCTAAACCCGCTACTCTAGGGTACGGGCTGCGGGAGTCTATGCCCCTCCCCGACCTAAGATGTGGCAGGAGCAAGTGGAATCAATCCAGCTTGAGCTAAGGTGCTGAACATGCTCATGAACTGGGCTAGCGTCTCCTAAAGGGCTGATGCAGCAACAGGTACCTCAGGTGCCTGCCCTCCAACAGGAGCTACTGGGAGCTCCTCTATAGCAGCTCGCGCGGGTGCTCTAGCTGCACCGCGTGGACGTCCTCGACCTCTACCTCGGCCTTGGCTTCTCGCGGCTCTAGCAGGGGGCGCGGGTGCCTGGTCATCAGATCCGCCTGTACGAGTCCTCACCAGCTGTGAGAAAGAATAGAATACATAAGTTTAGAATTTTGATGTCAGCAAATTTCGCACGACAGGCAATCAAAGAAGTGTAATTTTTCCTAGCAGCTCCATAGCCTCATGAAGATAAGTACATACGTCTCTGTACCGATCCGCGAGACTCTAATAAACCGGCTTGTGACTCACGACACTTATGAACTTAAAGCTTTGATACCAACTTGTCACGATCCAATCTTCCCTCCGTGAGAGGTCGCGATGGCACCTAGTCTCTACGACTAGTTAAGCCTAATATTTGCGGAAAACAATTGCAATGAAAGCATAAATCTAAACCACTAACAACAACAAGTAATGAAATAACTAATAGAAATGTCGCTTGGCATATACAATAATCAACTCTTGAAATATACATAGAATTTTTCCAAAACCCGGAACATCATAAGTCACAAGCTTCTAAGAAGTCTAATTATTCTATACATCAGTATCAAGAAGAAGTAAAGGAAGTACAACACAAAAGAGAACGAGGGGGACTACGAGGTCTGCGGACGCTAGCAGATGTATCTTAAAGTATCCGGAACAGCAGCAAATGCACAACTAATAGCCAGGATGGTATGATGAACCTGGATCTACACACGAAAACACGTGCAAAAGAGTAGTCGAGTACACCACAATGGTACCCAGTAAGTGCCAAGCCTAACCTCGGTCGAGTAGTGATGAGGTCAGGTTAGGACCACTGGTAAATCTATATTATATTAAAAGTACAAAAGCGCTTAGCGAAATATCATTCGCCGTTTTTACCCTCTAAAATAAATTTTATATTGGACAAAATAGTCATTAGAACCCCAACGGCGTAACAAGGCTAGTGCGAGAAAAAAATGAGCGTGTGAGTTTTGCATATCGCTCAGGTTCTTCCAGAAGTTCACATAAGTATCTTTTGTTTTTTTTTGTTATTAAATCTTAATTGGCTAAGCTTATATTTCAGAGCGCAGTTTTCTCAATTTCTTTTCTTTTTTAATCATTTTTTGATTCGTAAATTTCCATGCTTAGTTGTTAATTGTAGAGTTTTCTTTCAAATAGTTATATATAGATAGGTGCAATTCTCCTTTTTATATTTTTGTATAGATTGTTATTCATCTAGTAAATATGCAATCTCTCTCTCTCTCTCTATATATATATATATATATATATATATATATATATATATATATATATAATTCTTTAGGATGGGAGAGTCGTTACATATAGGCTATCTTACTACATAAACTAATTAAATTCAGTAGTTTCCGACCCAAAAAAATATTCATTAGTTTAAAATGTACTGTTCACCTTTTTTACCCTTTAAATATAGAATTCATGGCAGAAAATTATAATCTAATGATATTCCTAATATGTAAGATTTTAGAATTGGTTGCATTCCTGATACTAGGACTTTGTTAGAAATCCTAATATTTGGAGTTCTAAATGAGTAACATTATTTTTCCACGTTTAGATCTTCTTGAAGTTATAAGAATATTAATAACTAAAATGAATAATAGTATTATTTTTCCAAGTTTAGTTCTGGTAGAAGTTGTAAAACTATCAATCATGATTTGCAGAAATATATACCTAGAAAACTTTTATCATGAATAAGGAGTGCAAATTTTATACATGCAATAATGGGTAATACTTTAGAAGTTATCCCTTTCTTGAAATCACCTAAAATATTTGCTAAATCTTTATATTGGACTTTAAAACAAATTAACATGCTATATCTAATATATATATATATATATATATATATATATATATATGTATATATATATTTTTTTAATAATGTAACACTATTATAATTCATTTCGTGGTAACTATTTGAGTTATGTTTCTTCTATATATTTTTTATTGATTGACGCGAGGTTCACGTGCCACGCACGTACACAAAGACTAGTAATAAATAAGGTAGGAGAATATACAACATAATAAGAGACTAGAATTTAACAAAAGGAAATATAACAAAATAACAGTACAACACACAAGGGTAAACAACAGGGGATCTCCCGAGATACCGTCTCGTAGTCCCAAAATAAATATGCATAGAGAACTCCCGAGGTACCACCTCGTAGTCTCAAAAGTAAATGTGCAGGAAGAACTCCCGAGGTACCGCCTTGTAGTCTCAAAGGTAAATGTGCTGGGGGATCTCTCGGGATACTGTGATGTAGTCCCAAAGTAAATACGCAACTCAAACAATGGAGATAACAGTTACAACAAGAAAACCTGTAGTTTAGACTAAGTACAAGTCAAGAAAAAGAAGCAGGAATCCACTAAGCATGCTGCACAGAGTTCAGATAAACAATTAAGACACGTAGACATGTTATTCTAGCCTAACAGGATAACTACACATGCTAGTATAACTCAATTAAGATGAAACATGGTATACTCAGTAAAAATCAAGTTTTTGCAACAAATAGCCCGTGTACGCACTCGTCACCTCGCGTACACGGCACTCACATATCATATCAATACCAAATCTTAAGGGAATTTCCGTCACACAAGGTTAGGCAAGCCACTTACCTCGAACCAAGCTCAATCAGTCAGTAACAATGCCTTTCCAAGCTCAATCAGTCAGTAACAATGCCTTTTCAACGAATATCTGACTCTGAATGGCCCAAATCTAGCTAAAATTAATTATATACCATAAATATAACTATAAGAAGCTAATCTAATTAATGAAATCAAAGCTAAAGCAAGAAATTAGAAAAATCGCCCAAAAAGCCTTCCCAGGCTCACTTCTCAAAATCGTGTAAAAGTCATAAAATATGAACAATCATTCACTCACGAGTCAAACCATACAAGAATTACTTGAATCCAACTTCAAATCGCCTTTCAAAACTCAAAATTTTAGTCTAGGAAGTTTTTGCCATTTTCCCCAAAATTTTCAACTCAAATCCCTAATTAGATGATGAAAATAGTAATAGATTCATGAAATATAGTCTAATCCGGGTTAGAATCACTTACCCCAACAATTTCCTAGAAGAACCTTCGAAAAATCACCTCACACCGAGCTCTCAAAGTCCCAAAATTGAAAGTGAGAATCAACCCTCTAACTTGGTCTTTTCTGACCAGCGATTCCGCATCTGCAGACCACTAGTCGCACTTGCAGAATTTTCATCGCAGGTGCGGAGATGACTTAAGGTCCAAAGTTTCGCTATGCGAACCAGGGCACGCACCTGCGGGCCCGCTTCTGCGGATGACCTTCCGTATTTGTGACCTTGTCGAGGCCTCCCATTATCGCTTCTGCGGTCATTCCTCCGCATTTGCGAATGCGAAAATGCGGCTCCTTTCTCGCACCTGCGCTCATAGACCAAGCTTGACCAAACCGCACATGTGCTCCTCCTTCCGCACGTGCGAGCCCGTACCTGCGGTCTCCCCAACGCATGTGCGAAACACCAGAACTAGAAAAAAAACTTCAGCAATTGCCTAAGTTCAAATTCAATCCGTTAAGCATCCGAAACACACCCGAGGCCTCTGGGGCCTCAACCAAACATATCAACCAGTCCTAAAACACCATACGAACTTAGTCGAGCCCTCAAATTGCATCAAACAACGCTAAAAATCACGAATCATCCTCTGATTCAAACTTAATGAACTTGAACTTCAAATTTCTACAACCAATGCCGGAACCTATCAAACCACGTTCGATTAACCTCAAGTTTTACACACAAGTCATATTCAACATTACGGACCTACTCCAACTTCTGGAATTGGAATCCGACCCCGATATCAAAAAATCCACTTCCGACCATAATCTCCAAAAATTCGACTTTTGCTATTCCAAGCCTAAATCAGCTACAGACCTCTAATTCACAGTCCGGACACGCTCCTAAGACCAGAATCACCCAACAAAGCTAACGGAACTGGAAAAACTCCATTATGAAGTGGTCTTCACATAGTTCTAACTGCAGCCGAAATCCTAAGACTTAAACTTCCGTTTTAGGGACTAAGTGTCCCAAAATCACTCTGAAACAACAACAACAACCTCCCGGCAAGTCACATAAGCAGAAAAAGATACAGGGAAAACAGTAAAATAGGGGATCGGGGCTATTATCTCAAAATGACCGGCCTGGTCGTTACAGTGTTGGACATCTACTTTTTAGTTTGCAATGATTTTAATAAAAATGCATAACCTATTTTTATTTTTCTTTAATGTTTAGTTATGTAATTAATAATACTTATTTTAGCATGACTTAGTACTTTTATATTATGTTTATTTTTATTATGGCTTATTACTTAGCAATATTTATTTTGTACGATTTTGTTATCTTTATTGGTGAATACCATGACACATCTCATATTTTAAATTATTTTCTTGAGAAATACCTTATTTAGTTGTATCTTATTAAGATTAAAGAAATATTTGGAGCACAAGTTATATATTTTGTTCTATGAAGACTTTATCGAAAAAATCAAAAAGATTTAATATAATCCGACACAATTGATTTGATTTGATAATTAAAAAGTTCGAATCAATCCGACCTATATATACCCCTATATGTATACACTCGTTATTGACAAGAAATTATTTAGAGTATTTTGTACCGAATCATACATTAAGTTTCATGATTACAATAAGAGCTTGTTTGGAAAGCCAGATGGGAACTCAAATTGGATATAATTGAGAGGGAGCAATTTTCAAGAGAAAGTAAAAATTTTGGTATAATTATATGATCTAATTACAAGACAACCTTTCCAATTTCTTTTTTCTTTCAATATTATATTATTCCTCTAGGAAACAAAAAAGATAGAATAAGCAGATAATTTCTACTTCACTTCTTCCCAACACCATCTCTGCAATTTCACTCCAGGAAAGTTCTTTTTTCTCCTTTACGTATTTCAATTTTTCTTGATATATAGTTGATTCCTTATTGAACTACTATTTTAGAAGGGTGAAATTTGGGTAGAAGAATAATTTTAAATTTGGACAGATCATTTTTACTTTACGATTAATGCATACAAATACCACTTCTTGTCATATTCAGTTTCATATATCATGATAGTGTATTATATTGGAAAGAGAAAAAATAGATCTAATTTACTAATTTTGTTTTCTAATCATTAGCATAAATATAACTATGAAGAAAAATATTTATAAGCTCATACCTATCTTTTTTTTGTTCACATGATGGTAAAGAATTTTAATTTGTTATTAAAATTTTCATTGTTCTATTTTAAGTTACAATATTATTTACATCGAAGATACCAATTATTTTTGTGATATTACGTATTACTCTATATTATTTAATATATTCTTATAATAGAATATATTTTTTTAATATCTATTATACATATAAATATTTGTCATACAGTGAAAATTATTTACATGTTAATTTGAAAAAATACTTATTTATCTATATAATTATAATTGTACAACCAAACATGTCACATATAATTACATTATAACAATCAAACATGTCATTATAATTATAATACTATATAATTACCTTGCTGTCTAATTACTAATCTAATAATTATAGAGGGCTTTTCAAACAGCCTCTAAAAAGAAGGATTATTAAAAAATACAATGTAGTGAAGACTTATTAAATGTACATTTTTTCCCCCAGTCAAGTAATTTTTTGAGTTTTAGGGAATTCAATTTGTAGTTTTGTACTTTTGCGTCCCCAATCCAACGAAAACATTATAGTAGCCCTCGTTTCTCCTCTCTGCCATTTTGATGACAAAAACTCTTTTCTCTCTCTCTATCTTCCTGTATCGGTATTTACGGCTCCGCTTTGTTTTGATCTTCAAAAACTAAGCTAGGGTTTTTGCTTCCAAATACTTGAAAAGCTCTCATCTCTCCGTCCTCCATCTCGAATCTCTAGATTCAATTTTAGGGTTTACAGATCTGTTCGACGCCTGCTGTGTAGCTCGCCGTTTATCTGATTTGAATATGTTTTGGAAGCTTCCGGTTCTTTCATCTTGTTCTCCAGTATGTTTCTGGATCCATCTCTATCCACTGTTCAGCTAATAGAATCGTATCGACTCAATATTTTGTTTTTCCGTGATATTTTGCTCGTAAAGTTACTTCTTGTGGTAGTTTAACTTTGTTCAGCTCGTCATAATTAGTTATTAAAAATGATACTTTAGTTTTGAGCTAAGTTTCATTTGATTTTATAATTTGGCACACCTCGAATAAAAAGTGAATTCAAATGTGAGTAGAGTCGTAATAGCATTTCATGTTAACTGAATTCACGATGATAACTATCAAATCTAACAAAACAAAAAGAAAAAGAAAAAGAAAAAAGAAAATCAATGAAAAGAGATAAGAAAGTTTTTAACGGAACGAACTTTGGTTAAACTGAAGATCTATGCAGTTTATAACGGTTTTTTAGTTGGAGTATCTTTCGGGTTGCTGAGTCTTTTTATAGCTGTAAGCACTGTCTGCTGGCAGGAGTATTTCGTAATGTAATTATATGGTACTCCTATTCTTGCATAACCTGGTGTTGCATTATTCTTATTCCGACATTGACTAAGTCTAGCTCGCGCTGTAAATACTGTTCAATGAAGCTGTTACCTCAATGCAGTGTTGTTTGTTTGCTCTTTCTGTTGACTTTCTTTCCATCCTGGTGAGTGCTGTTGCTATGATAAGATTTGTTTTTCCCTTGGAATTCTAGGTTGAAGCAGTATTAGACAAGGAAAACTTCACTTTGGAAGAGCTCCTTGATGAAGAAGAGATCATCCAAGAATGCAAAGCTTTGAACAGTCGTCTCATAAATTTGTAAAATTTCTCCCATTTAAAACAATATAGATGCTTTTAAATTAGCATGCCCCCAGGAGAGAATGTAGTTCCTGACTAATTGTTTATTAGCTCAGCTATAAGTTTCAAAGTTCACAGTAAGATGGTTATCATTTTTGCTTTTCAGTTTGAGAGAGAGGACCCAGGTTGAGCAGTTGCTGCACTACATTATTGAAGAGCCTTCTGAGGATGCTGATAGCAAACTAACATTTAAGTAAGTTTCTAGGACATGACCTCGCTTTAACAGTTATGTCAGTAGTTGTATTTGCAAGTGTCTGCAGTTTCTTAAATATAGTAATTAACAACACTTTTTTCTTGGTTTTAATGTTGTTTCACCTTCTAGGTTCCCTTTCATTGCCTGTGAGATATTTACCTGTGAAATTGATGTCATACTTAAGACTTTAGTGGATGATGAAGAGGTATTGTATTCACAAGATGCAGTCATGATAATTTGTAAGAAATGAAGTTCTCTTGCTCCGATGTTTCAATCGTCTCTCTGTCTTGCTGCAGCTAATGAATTTGCTCTTTTCCTTTTTGGAACCAAGTCGTCCGCATAGCGCCTTGCTGGCTGGGTATTTTAGTAAGGTAAAATTTGACTCATCCAGACAAAATACCTTGGTCTTAGTTGTTGAATCGTTTTTTTTGGGTCTAAAACAAGTTGCTTTATGTAGTTCTTGCTGCATTGTAGGTGGTGATATGCCTTATGGTGCGGAAGACTGTTCCACTTATGAATTATGTTCAGGTTTGTGTTTTCATTGCACATTATAAATTGTACAAGTCATTGACACACTTCCATTTCTTCTTCTAATAGTTTTTTCCACGTGTCGGACTTTCTCTTCTGTTCCATCTTGAGCTTAAGTCGTTGCTTCATTTTCCAAATTCCAACTCATCCTATATTCTAGAAGCCTACAATTTCTAATACTAAAGCTGCATAACTCATTTTGCATTCTTTGGAAGCTTGTGCTTGGCTACTTGGCATTTACCTTATTTTGATGAAAGTTGAACTAAGATATGCTGGGAAAGAGTAGTTTTAGGGTCCGGAATCTTTGTTATGTTCTTAACGAAGTTGTCAGAATCTGTTGGGGAAGTTGATATTGATGTGTATTCTTGCAAATCTACTTAATCTGGGTAAATGGGCGATAAAGCTAGGAGTATCATGAGTTCATCACATGTTTAAACTGCTTATTGAACACAGAGCTCGCTAATGTAAGAAAGTTTGCCTCAGGCATCTTGTTTTTGGGCTGGAATTAGTGCTTAAGATCCATAATTAGGCCATTGCATTTGCAAACTCTGCTTAGAAATTGATTTAATGCATATTGGATTGCTTTGAAATGTGTAAATGCTCGTTTAAATACATTTTGTCTCCCCTTTTCCTCTTAAGGACTTGGTGTTTATTTATTTTGTTACAGGCCCATCATGATGTTTTTCAACAGATGGTGGATTTGATTGGTATAACATCCATAATGGAGGTTAGTAAGCTTGGTTTTCATTCTACCATCTGACACAATCACTAATAAAGTCAAATCGTGATGGTTGATCTAGCGGAGACACTCTTTTCCTCTAAATAAGTCCTTTCTTTGTAGGTTTTGGTGCGACTTGTAGGTGCTGATGATCATATGTACCCCAATACTATGGATGTAATGCAATGGTTGGCTGACAGCAGCTTATTAGAAATGATAGTGGACAAATTGAGCCCCTCTGTAAGTAAAAAATTACGTGATTTTATGTTAATTTGCTGTGCTGGTGGTTGGATGTTTATACTTTATACTAGTGAAAAATGTTCAGAGTATTCTAGTATTGGGTGTGTCTTTTCCAGAGTATTATATGATCACGTTGCTTCGCGGTCTGTTGGTATCTATTACTGTGTCTCTTCTTATCATTATTATTTCGTAGTGCCTTTATCAATCATCCATCCAACCATGCTTTGCCTGGTTTAAATGTTTAGGTTGTTGGTTATTCAGCGGTGCACAGAGTCTAGTGGCTTTTTGGTGTTAGTAGCAGTAGGATCTTAGATGTCTTTCAATAGTTGATAGGAATACCTGTTACCATACCACTGAACTGTTGGGCCAAATCCCCTCAATTATGAATGCATGTCCTTGTTGCTCCACCTTAATTGAATTGACTGGAAAATCTATTTTTTCTTTTAGCATTCTTAATTCTTGGTAATAGTTCATATATTTCTAAGTTATGTGTGGAAGCACTTTGCGACTTGGTCTTTTACGGAATGACGATCCGAAGTTTGAATCTCGTGATATATTGTTTTTTCCCCTTCAGAGTTCTCCCGAAGTACATGCTAATGCAGCAGAAGCACTATGTGCAATAACCAGAAACGCACCATCCCCTCTGGCCACCAAACTATCCAGCCCAAGGTTTGTGGGACTTTTTTTGATACTTGGAAGTTGATATGTGTCTTGGCATATCTTTTCTATATATTTTAATTTTAATTCAATAAACTCTGGAACTTTCTCTGTATGCAGTTTTGTAGCCAGGATATTTGGTCATGCCCTCGAAGACTCACATTCGAAGTCTTCCCTTGTCCATTCGTTGTCTGTCTGCATATCTCTGCTTGATCCAAAACGATCAATTCCATCAACTATGATGTATTCTTTCCGGAACCAGCAGATTTATGAGTCTCCCGTGCATGCCAATCCTGACACTATTGATGCAATGCTTCCTAAACTTAGTAAGTTTTCTGGTTGTGGAAGTTCGTACGGTTTTGAGTTATTGAATACTTGTTTAACTGTGTCCTACCATTTAGAGGTCAATTCAAGTTCTCTACTAGAGACCAGCTGGTAGAGAATTGTAAAAAATGCAATGCCTTCACAAAGTGATTCTGTACTGCCACCTGGCAAAAGCAAGAAAAAAATTACTAGTAGAATGCTACTTGTATTTGTGAATTTTTTTATTTGAATCTCATCTTGAAAAGTATAATAAACTTTGCATCATTTATGGCACAGGTGGCTTGCTTGAGCTGTTGAATGTGTCATCTGATGAGAAGATTCTGCCAACAACATATGGAGAACTCAGGCCGCCTCTAGGAAAGCATCGCTTAAAGGTTTGTCTTGGTTACGTTCTTGGAACAAAATGGGCTGGCCTTCTATTATTCCTTTCCATTTGATTGGTTTTTCCCCAGGAGGATATGTGAAGAGAGAACTTCACTATTATGATGTTTCCTCTTTTTGTCAAAGGATCAATATATTTATCTTCTCTTGCAAAGGAGTTGTCCATCTTGTGTATGTTGCTCTGATGGCAACTTGTCATATTTTTATCAGGTTCTGGTACTTGGGATAGTAGGCTTTGAATAAGTACATCAATTCTTGAATGCTTGCAGCATCGGTGTCTGTGGTCTATTGAGTCGGTAATCTTGTCCAAGTCTTTTGATCTCATCGTAGAAGTGTCGTATCTTCCTTGTAGGTTGTTGAATTCATTTCTGTGCTACTGAAAACTGGCAATGAAGTTGCGGAGAAAGAATTGATTAGCTCCGGAACAATTGAGAGGGTCCTGAATCTCTTTTTTGAGTAAGATTTTATGTCAATGTTCCTGGATTCATTACCTTATAAATTGTTTAACTGAACGTTCTTACATCCTTATTCTTGAATTTTTTAAAACCAATTTCTTGTTTGACATTCTGACTATTTACTTAATTCCTGTCTAGGTACCCTTATAACAATGCGTTGCATCATCATGTTGAGAGTATAATTTACTCATGCTTGGAAAGCAAGAACATCACAATCGTCGACCATCTTTTTGAAGAGTGCAATTTGATTGGGAAAATTATTCAAACAGATAAACAGCCCACAGTTTCTGGTGAAGAGAATCAGGTTAATCTTTGTGAAGCAACAAAATCCTTTGATATGTCTGTTTAATTTGGACAATGCAGTCTTAATGCTGATAATGACTTGTTTAAGTGTTTAATGGTGTTTTTAACTGATGCAGCCCACCTTACCAACTACTGGGAGACGAGCACCCCGATTAGGTAACGTAGGGCATATAACTAGGATTTCTAACAAACTCGTTCAGTTGGCAAACACTGATAACTGCATTCGAGCACATCTCGAGGTTCGTCATATATAATTTTGTCGCTTGATATGCTTCTCTAAACCTAGGTCCTGAGTTTTTCTCTGAATTAATTATTACTGAAGCTCTAATGTTAAATTTACTGTGTTTCCTTTATGATAACATTCTTTTTGGAAACTTCATGAGGGCCACTGGAAAATTATAACAAACAATTACTTGCCTTTGCACACTCCAGAAATTCTAAAAAAAATTGTGCACTGAAACTTGGTTCCTTTTTGACAAATTTGGAGACTGCATTGACATATATTCTGCTGTGCATGGTAATAGAAATAGTTTGAATGATCTGTTACCAAAAATTTCTTTTTCATGAATCAATAATCGCTGCTCATGCGGGCAGAGTTTATTTTGAGATGGCCTTCGGTATTGATATGCTGAATCTCTTGGCCTTTGGTATTGATATTGCTGATTCTCTCTGGTTTCCTGCTACTTATTTGTTGATATTGGTATCGTCTCTTAATAATGATATTGCTGTTCTCACTTGTTTTTCTGCACATTGTGTACTCCAGAAGAATATGGAATGGAGTGATTGGCATACTACTGTTTTACAGGAGCGTAATACAATAGAAAATGTCTATCGCTGGGCTTGTGGGTAAGGTTCTTCTCTTTTTTTCTGATTCTGCTACTTGATTACAATATGAAATCACCAATAATGGTTGTCTGCATTATACTTTAAGATCTGAAGCTGGATAATTATTTTACTGAAGCTATTGCTTGGAACAGTTTCTGGGCTATTTCTATATATGTTAAATGATGCCCCAGTACAGTAGTACAGTAGTACAGAATGGAAAAGTAAGTAAGTACTATGCACAAAGCAAAGTGAAGTTTGAAAGTATCGCATACTTCAAGCAAGTCATTCATTAGAATGTTGGCGTTGGTGTCCTAACAAGCGCCACACTCACTGTCCGTAATTCCTTCTACGCAAGTTTTTGAATATTCAAATATGAGGAGGAAGTAAAAAATGGGGAAAAGAGATATGTGGGTGGGTGGGATAAGCTAGGAATAACAGAAAGCACATGCTTTCACTTGCAATTACTTGTTCATTGTTGTGATCTAGTGTCTAAGATGTCTCGGTACTAGATGAAGCAAATTCTGAGGGAAATTCGTTAATGAAATTGTCAAGAGAGGCTTGCAGAATTTCATTGGGATAAACATGGATTTGAAGAACTGTTTAAGAGGTTTCGAAAAGTTCTTTTGGAGGCAGAGACATTTTTAAGTTTATTAGCTAATCCCTTTTCTGCTCTGCTGCTTTTCCACAAAATAATGGGTTTATGTTAATGTCCTTTATTCGTATGACCAGCCGACCAACTGCATTGCACGACAGAACAAGGGAGAGCGATGAGGAAGATGTTCATGACAGAGACTATGATGTAGCCGCTTTAGCAAATAATCTAAGTCAAGCATTCCGCTACACCATATATGATAATGATGATGCTGAAGAGGTAAATTTCTTTCGTTTTTGGGAGGGGAAGTTTGGGACGGTGTGGTAGAGGGTGAGGTTCTGCATGCAAAAAGAAGAAAAAGAGTAAGCTCATTAACATTTTTGAATTGCAACCCCATATCGACCGTTGGTTATGGGGAGACTTTCAGTATCAGCTCACTCAGGTCTTTCTTGTATTTTCCAGGGGCGTGGAGCTCTTGATCGAGATGATGAGGTAACACTTTCATATCTGTGATTAATTCATCTTGTTGTATATGTAATCGGTCATTATTGCATTTGTTATTTGTTATCGCTTGCCCTGGTATTCATCACAGTCTTGTGTTCATGCCTTTGTAGGATGTTTATTTTGATGATGAGTCTGCTGAAGTTGTGATATCATCCCTTAGGTTGGCAGATGACCAGGGGAGGTGAGTTCAAGTTCTCATGTTCTGAAGGAAATTTTGTCAAGGAGTCACTTGAGCACATTTGCTTCTAGCAAAGAAAGTGAAAAAATAAATAAAAAGAATACAGATGACAAGAAAGAGAAATGCGTTCCTTTCCAATTATTTGACTTAATGTGTTTTCTAAATTTTTTTGGGTCTTCCAGTGTGTTAAAAATTGAAGATTTCGCATGAAAACATGGCTCAGCTAACATGAGCTCATAACACCTCCTAAAATCAGGAAAACGGACATACATCTCTTATAGGTGGGATGTAATACGACCTAACATGCTGTAGTCTTTACAAGATTTCCACTTGCATATGATCTTATATTGTTTAAAATTTACTAGAGTTTAAGCAATAAGGTAGTATATCTAGGATTTAGAGTTGTAACATCTCAGTTTTATCTGTTAGGACTTATCACTGTTTGTATAACGGCTATCTTTTCCTTTTCTCTTGCCTTTCAACTTCTGCAGCAGTTTGTTCACAAATTCAAACTGGTTTGCGTTCCAAGATGATAGAATTGGTGATGCTTCTATGAGTACCTCACCTACTGATGTGATGGAGGATATTAATCTCAATGGAACGTCAAATAGTAGTAACAGCAATAGTGATGATGAAGTGGTAGTTGGAGAAGAGGATGAATTGGCTGAGAGCAAAAATTCTAATGCAACACCCAGTTCTTGTTCAAACACGTTTAATCGGCTAAGTGTAGCCAATTCCGGTAATAATGGAGACTTCAATCAACAGAATGAGAAAGCAGTCGCCTTAGCTGACATGACTCCGTTCCATTTTGAGACGTCAGGCAGTGATGACCCCTTTGGAGACAGGTCTCTACCCGAATGGGTAGCATGGCGGGATGCACCAAATATTCAAGTTGGCGGATCCAGTGTGAACCCGTTTGAAGATCATAGTAATTCTGCTGACCATATTGCTATCTCAGAGGAGATAGCAACTCCACCACTTAGTTCCACTTCTAGTTGCAGTGGAGAATTTATTCCAAATGGTGTCTCATCCCCGGGTTCAAGCAAAAGTTCATCTGGATCTGATTCTAGTCAGAAAGCAGCCACTGTTCCTTCTTTGTTTGAAGAGGATGTTGAATTTGTTGGCGTGGAAATTGAGGGTACTGAGAAGGCGATGGAACATGCTCTTAAAGAGGGGATTGTTGGTGAAGCCGCTCCACTGAAAAGGAGCATCGTTCCTAAATCACCGGAAAAGGAAACCACAGATGATGGTGGGGCAGGAACAAAAGAGTTCAACGATGCAAACTACTGGAGAGTCGATCAAGAAGTTGCCGTACTGGAATGACTCTATTCATCATGGTTTGAACCTGGATCCAGAGCTGATAGCCAGGATTCCGAACATTCAATTGGTGAGTTTATGCAGCAGCAGATGTGTACAGTGTACTTTGTTTAAAATTGGGATCAAACGATAGGCTAATATAAGGTTGTCACCAATTAATTATTGTTACACTTATTGTTCAGGTTTTGTTCTCATTGTAAAATTTTTGGTTTCATCTCGTCTTAGTGTTCGTTCCCTTTCTGGAGTTGTATGGATTCTGGAGTAATCTCAGTTCTCCATCCTATGAGGAGCAGGCGTAAAGGCTGCCTTGTTGAGACAATATGATCTTTTTTTCTGCTTTGATAGTCATGTGTTGGGTATTGGTGTTTTTTTTACATCTTTCCAGCACTTATTACATCTTTCCAGCACTCATAAGATCAACTTGTATGAGATAACAAGAAAGAGCTCAGTAAAAAGAATCACGTTTTCCGACTCAGATACCATCGGGGAGCGTCTGAGATATGGAAGAAATAATTTCTCAGACGTGTAAAGAATAGGACCAACATCATTAAGACTCGTTTTAGAAGGAATCACTTACATCATTTCATGCCAAGCAAGGAGGTTGCCTTACATACCATTTTGAAGAACTAATTACCCTCTCTGAATTCTTATGCTCATAGGGTGATTAATATAACTGAAAAAGAAAGAGCTACATTGCCCTTTTTGTTACGTCCCGCAATATTACGTCGGTGTTATGTCCCATAGTATTAAATTACGACGATGTTGTACCCTGTTGTATTGTACGTTGAATTTGTCGTAAGGTAATTGACATCAATCCAAGGAAAAGATTATTTGGAGATTATAAGGATTATTCTATTTATAACAAGCGGCAAGTAAGTGTCATGAAAGATAAATGGTACATAAATTAAAGAAAAAGAGTTTTGTGGAAGGTGGCCGATTTGGGATAAAATACGGGTCGAGCGATAATACCCGATATTTACGTACTAGTACCGTGCAATGTACCATATGACTATGATAGTAGGATATATAAAGTGTATTAAAAATAAAGCAGAATTTTAAGTAATTTGAGACAATTCTTAATTATACGGATAATTGGTTAATTACCGGGTAACGGGATAACACTTAATTAAATTAATTAATTGTTGAATAAGACCAAAATTCCACGTACTATACCAACCGTATGACTCTTAGTCAATGACTAAGAGTCAATTTTAAATAAGTGGGTGTCTTAAGAATGTTTTAAGAACGTTTTAAATAGGTGACAACCGTATGTAAACTTTGGTAAGTCTTCAGAATGTTTGTAGTCTTTATTTGTAATCTACAGCTCTAGTGTGCATTGCTATTTGTTACGGTTTGTCAATATTCTTGCAATCAAATAAAGATGAGAATATAAGAATGGAGAATCACACCTTCATTCTTAAGAAACGTGATTAGCTCAAGATTTTTAATAGTAACGTGAGGCTTCTATGACAAATTAAGGATGATTACATTCAGCAAGTAACGGATCTGAAACACAATTTCATACGAAATTATACTGCATGATAGCAACGGGATTTTGCGATTCTAAGTGAGTACGGTGCAACCCTTCTCAAGAATATCATGCGGACTGTTCCCTATTTCGATTTCGCCGTTACATGTTTTGTCACAATCAATGTGTGTTAGAGGGATTGTCAAGAGAATCGGTTCAGGTATGTTAAGACTATCCCTTCATTCTTCTTGGCATGATCCAAATAATACAAATGAAACGAGCATAATACGTAATTTTTATAAATGACTCTATTCATAAAAATACTAGGGGTGTCTATATTCTTGATTCCTCATGTGAATTATTATGATATCTTCTGTTCATGGGTCTCAGAAAAAATGAAAAATACGTATTTGATAAAGTATCCAAAAGGCACATTGATTTTTATGACATTCCGAGAAAATCTTATTAACATATTTCTTATGCATTTCATGCATTTATATATGTGCACTAACCCATGGCCAAATGACGTTATATACGCGTAGATATGTATATTATATGTATATGGGATATGGGATATGGGAAAAGATTACGGCGTTATATACGCACCACCACTTGATCAGCTGGTATACGTTGATGATTTTCCCACAATGGCCGAGATGATATGATGGGATGCCCTGAGAGGCTTGATGATGTTATGAACACATGTACCTATGCACGACATGACATTCATACGCATATGCATGACACTATAAGTATTTCATGATTTACAGAGTTATCCAGACTTACAAGTTGAGTCATTTACTCTATATTTCTTCCATGTCTGTTATGTACTTATTTATGTGCCTTACATACTCGGTACATTATTCGTACTGGCGTCCCTTTTTCCTGGGGATGCTGCGTTTCATGCCCGCAGGTCCCGATAGACAGGTCGAGATCCCTTCAAGTAGGCTATCAGCTGAGCGGAAGATGTTGGTGCGCTCCATTTGCTTCGAAGTTGCTTGTTTGGTTAGTATGACTTAGACGTGTATTGTTTAGTATGGCGGGACTCTGTCCCGACCTTTGTGAAAACTATGTATTCTTAGAGGCTTGTATACAGATGTCATGTATGTAAAAGATTCTATACCCTTGTCGGCCTATGTTCAGTACACGAGTGGTTATTTTGGTCTTATAGGCCCGTACTTCATGTGTATAAGTTTGTATTCCCTCATGCTTTACTTCGGCTCATTTATCTATGATAGAATGATATGAAAGATACGTTACGTTGGTACTCGATTAAGTAAGGTACCAGGTGCCTGTTGCGGCCCATCGATTTGGGTCGTGACAAAAGTGGTATCATAGCAGTTCTGTCCTAAGAAGTCTACAAGCCGTGTTTTGTTTATGGGTGTGTCGTGCACCACACTTATAAGCAGGAGGCTACAGGGCATTTAGGACTATCACTCTTTCTTCTTACTCTAGATCGTGTGATATATCTCTGTGTTAAGAACTCAATTTCCTAAACTCTATCTTATTCGTAATACAACGATGTTTACATCCAGAAAGACGGTTGGTAAGAGATATAGCTATGGAAGAGTTGAATCGGAGGAGCTCAATTTTTGCATCATGCTTATGATAGATAAATATGGGGTATTCAGCAGATCATGTGTATACTAAGACGTGTAAGACTATTGATAAGGAACCTTAAGCAAGGATATCTATCCACCCCTATGGTGAAAGGCAATGAGTGATTCAGAAGACAGACACAAGTTTCAACAAGTAAAAAGAGCAAGATAAAGAAGGGTATGAGGGGCCGAGTTAATGAAGAATTATCAGTATTTACAATTCAGGCAGAGGAATATAAGCCTTTTGAGTTACCTTCAATAATAACAGAGGTATGTACAATTGGTCACACCGATCTAAGTTATGCCATATGGGAGCTAAAATGCTAAAGAATGTCTTGTCGAAGTTTTTGGAATAAAGTGATTGACAGAAATGTTAGCAAGAAATAAGAAGAGAATTAATGGAGCATTATGAGTAAGACGTGATACATGGATGACAACGGTAGATAAAAAAATGACAGTATTACAGAGCCTATAGTCAAGTGAAGGGAAATACGAGAGGTGACAGGCCTTGACACAACAAAAGAGTATAGGCCATACAGTCATATCCTCACTTTGAGAAATAAGTTCGTGACTCTAACACGAGTACCAGAAGGAAAAAGTTAAACCTCAGAATAATAGCAATCAGTATGGCCTGGTGAACAAGATAAACTAAACATGAATTAGGGGATGAGTGATTTGATAGCGACATCATGAGGATTTAAGATTTCGTTCCGACGATAACAGAATGGACAACAGAAGAAGATTCATGAGAAATTCAGAGAGTGATCCAGAGTTGGTTACGTTATGAACGAGCTTAAGGGTTCGGATTTTTATACATGCAACATATACAACCGTAAAAGACTCCTGTATAAGTTAAAAGGAAAGAGTTGAGTCCAAGTCATAAATCAAGAATTGAATTGTTAGACGATTGTATCAAGGATATTCCATAGCATCCATGAAAGACTAAAGTAATAACTAATACCATGAACCATAGATCAGGAGATAACTTTAGCCTACATAAAGGCTGATCAGAAGGAAGAAGAAACTAAAGAGTTACATCAACTAAGAAAATCACGAGTCTGATTATTGGACCTAGAAAAATTATAGACATCATGATTGAAACCATTGCAGAATCACTCTTAATATCAGAGGTACAAGAGAGATAGTACAGTAGCCATATTTTATAATGGCTTTATGATAAAGCTTGTGAGAAGAGTACCAACCTCATAAGAATTCAGTATGAAGCTCCCACCGGATTATGTATGCACCAGAGGTGCAAGTATTATAATAGAGCTTCAAGTTATAGACTTGAATTACACCTATGTGGAAGGGAGATCGTGAAAGAAAGAGAAGATATGATGCGAGATTTTAAGGTAAAGGTAAACAACGTGCGGAATACTCAAAGACAGAAGATTGTGAATAGTCCATACTTCAGATAAAAGGGCTAGGAGCGCGGGGATTCAATATCTAGGAATAATAGTGGGCATCGTCAGTAGCATATTTTCCAGCCAATGGTCTAGGTATCGAAAAGCCTGACTAGGAGAGTAAAGAAGAGTTAGAGACAATATGATGTCTCACTTGATGTTCCAAAATGATATAGGGAAATCTATGATGCAAGCAAGTTGAAAGGTTGCAAGTAATATAAATAGATATGTGTAGGTCGCAAGCTGTTGTATGGTGAAGCGACAAGGTTCTAAAAGACTAGGGTAAGGATAAGGACGGACGAGTGAGAAGGTAAAGAAAATGGATAAGTCCTCAGGATTAAGCCCATAAAAACAAAAAGAGAAGATGGTTTCTCTAAGTTATACAAAGCTCACTATAACCTGAATGAATTGAAAGAAATCTAAGACTAATAACATTTAGAAGAGATGAAATGCTGCCCTTGTAATTAGAATGAGGGTGTAATTGTGATAGATAAAGGATGACGTTTGGGTCTTTGATTGAGTAATGATCTGGCGAATAAAAGAAAGGGATCTTATGAATTGGACAGGATTAAAATACCCACGCAAGGTGAATCACATGGGGATACTGTGAGATACGGTTATGAAAGCATGATATCGCCCAAGGTGGATCAGTGTAATCATTTCAGATGTTCCCCGATGAAACGTGAGACTTAGCGGCGGTGTTACATAAGAGATCAAGTTATCAGCGGTAGATGGTGAATCAACAATAAATGGATGAAAGTTCAACAGTATGAGATTAAAATAATTAGATCATCAGTCTTAAGGATAAGCAACAAGAGTAACATGGAGTTAGTTGCAGATCTCAGTAATGATAAATCAAAGTAAAAGTTATGGTATAATATGACCTACATAGATATGGTAAAGATTCAGGTCTATGAAATAAGATATAGCAATATTCGCAAATTCTACAAGGTACCGAGTGAAGAACTTCAGTATACCTATAGATGCCCAGGGAGACATCTTATTAATATCTGTATATGTTTACAAAGTAAAAGGCCTAGAAATTGGCTAACAGTTGGAGGAAAAAGGATGGAAGAGACGCATAAGCGCACTTACAAGGTCAGAGTCGTACATGCTGCATGATAGAAGGTAGCAACAATTACGAGACTAGAAGGACTCCGACCATAAACCGTAGTGTGAGAAAGAGGCCTAAAGGGGGGAATGCCCTGGCCTTTGGATTTATTCAATGTACAACTGCCTAAATGACAAGGAGAGTATCAAGGTATTCACAAGAGCTATAAGTTATGAAAATGATAAGAGCATCAGTCAACATTCGAGGACGAATGTTCCAAGGGGGCGAATGATGTTACGCCCCGCAATATTACGTCGGTATTATGTCCCGTAGTATTAAATTAGGACGATGTTGTACCCTGTAGTATTGTACGTTGAATTTGTTGTAGGGTAATTGACATCAGTCCAAGAAAAAGATTATTTGGAGATTATAAGAATTATGCTATTTATAACAATCGACAAGTAAGTGTCATGAAAGATAAAGGGTACACAAATTAAAGAAAAAGAGTTTCGTGGAAGGTGGCCGATTTGGGATAAAATACGAGTCGAGCGATAATACCTGACATTTACGGATTAGTACCATACAAGGTACCATATGACCATGATAGTAGGATATATAAAGTGTATTAAAAATAAAGTAGAATTTTAAGTAATTTGAGACAATTCTTAATTATACAGATAATTGGTTAATTATCGGGCAACAGAATAATACTTAATTAAATTAATTATTGTTGAATAAGACAAAAATTTCACGTGACAGCAAACCACTATACCAACCGTATGACTCTTAGTCATAATTCATGACTAAGAGTCAATTTTAAATAGGTGGCAAGTCTTAAGACTAGTGGGTGTCTTAAGAATGTTTTAAGAACATTTTAAATAGGTGACAACCGTATGTAAACTTTGGTAAGTCTTCAGAATGTTTGTAGTCTTTATTTGTAATCTACAACTCTAGTGTGCATTGCTATTTGTTACGGTTTGTCAATATTCTTGCAATCAAATAAAGATGAGAATATGAGAACGGAGAATCACACCTTCATTCTTAAGAAACGTTATTAGCTTAAGATTTTTAATAGTAACGTGAGGCTTCTATGACAAATTAAGGATGATTATATTCGGCAAGTAACGGATCTGAAGCACAATTTCATGCGAAATTATACTGCATAATAGCAACGGGATTTTGCGATTCTAAGGGAGTACGGTGCAATCCTTCTCAAGAATATCATGCAGATTGTTCCCTATTTTGATCTCGCCGTTACATGTTTTGTCACAATCAATGTGTGTTAGAGGGATTGTCAAGAGAATCGGTTCAGGTATGTTAAGGCTATCCTTTCATTCTTCTTGGCATGATCCAAATAATACAAATGAAACGAGCAAAATACGTAATTTTCATAAATGACTCTATTCATAGAAATACTAGGGGTGTCTATATTCTTGATTCCCCATGTGAATTATTATGATATCTTTTGTTCATGGGTCTCAGAAGAATACGTATTTGATAAAGTATCCAAAAGGCATATTGATTTTTATGGCATTCCGAGAAAATCTTATTAACGTATTTCTTATGCATTTCATGCATTTATACATATGCACTGACCCATGATCAAATGACGTTATATACGCGTATATATGTATATTATATGTATATGAGATATGGGATGTGTGAAAATGTTACGGCGTTATATACGCACCACCACCTGATCAGCTGGTATACGTTGATGATTTGCCCATAGTGACCAAGATGATATGATGGAATGCCCTCAGAGGCTTGATGATGTTATGAACACATGTACCTATGCACAACATGACATTCATACGTATATGCATGACACTATAAGTATTTCATGATTTACAGAGTTATCCAGACTTACAAGTTGAGTCATTTACTTTATATTTCTTCCATGTCTGTTATGTACTTATTTATGTGCCTTACATACTCGGTACATTATTCGTATTGACGTCCTTTTTCTTGGGGACGCTGCGTTTCATGCCCGTAGGTCCGATAGACATGTCGAGATCCCTTCAAGTAGGCTATCAACTCAGCGAAAGATGTTGGTGCGCTCCATTTGCTTCGGAGTTTCTTGTTTGGTTAGTATGATTTAGACGTGTATTATTTAGTATGGCGGGACTCTGTCCCCAACTTTGTGAAAATTATGTATTTTTAGAGGCTTGTAGACAGATGTCATGTACGTAAAAGATTGTATGGCCTTGTCGGCCTATGTTCAGTACACGAGTGGTTATTTTGGTCTTTTAGGCCCATATTTCATATGTATAAGTTTGTATTCCCTCATGCTTTACTTCGGTTCATTTACCTATGATAGAATGATACTCGGTTAATTAAGGTACCAGGTGTCCGTCGCGGCCCATCGGTTTGGGTCGTGACACCTTTATATGTAGAGAGTACACTTTCTCCTTTAGTCATTACCCCGGGGACACTTTAGCTAATAACTGAATTTTTTTTACCCCAAAAAGTTAGGAAAGAATTACAAGAAAATACACATGACTTCACATCATAACAAAAAATGACCCATATTTTAAAGCTTTACCCGACCTAGCCCATATAATACATATTTTGAAAGCACTAGCAAATTCAAAATTTGTGTTCTTACAACCATTGCTTTTAAAAGCTATGGAGTTAAATCTGTGTTCTCACAACTATTGCTTTCACTCTCTTCTTCTCACATCTTCTACATATGCTTCAAGGGTCGTGTATTGTCTGCTCCCTCTTCCCCCGTGTCACCTGGTTGCAATGTAAGAAAATTGAATTGTAGAAGTCCATCATTGAAGGTCATTCAAAGCTTTGCTTTTGAAAATAGGATTTTTTTGAGTTTGTTAGTTGTTTGAATTGGGTGTTGTTCCAATTGATTGAAAATATCAAATGGAGTTCAACATTTAAGTTTGAAGTGATTTGGAGTAGATTTGAGCAATATTTGAGTTAAATTTCAGAAAAGACGCAAGGAAGAAAACGAATTCAGTTTTTTGTATAATTATGTATAATCTTGTATAATAGTGTATATGAGTGTATAAACACGCCTTATACACTATTATACACTTCTATACACTTTTATACAACCGTTTGTAGACGAACTTCTTCCACGATTTTCAGTTGCAATTCTTGTTCAAAACCAGTCCAAATCTCCATTAAATGACTTCAAATTTTACATACAACCTCCTTATACTATTTCTAACAAGTCTAAATAACACCCACTCCAAATTTCTCATAAAATCAAATTCGAAATTTAAACTCACATATTTAAGCTTGTTAAAAATCTAATTTTCACCACCCAAATGAATTTAATTTGTTGAACTAATATTTGAGTCACAGTTACTGATTTGAAAATTAACTTAAAAGCTTGAGCAATTTTTTTTAAAATTAAATAGTAATTTCGAGAACCTATTGGAGTTGAATGTTGAATCTTAACCTATTATTTTTAAGTTAGTTGGTTGTAAATTGAAATGTATTTGACTAAAAACTAAAAGAGAACGCGGAGAAAATGAGATACACATGTAACTTATGGTATGAACTTATTAAGCCTCATTTACAAAAGAGGTTGAAAACTGAAAGCTGACAATTAGAAAAAGCATCAAAAGTTGCCAAAATTTACAAAAATCCTAAGAATACTAAGGTAAAAAGGCACTTGATAAGGGACAAGAAGAGATCCACGACCAAGTGTTAAAGACCTCTAAGGTTAGTGGTATTGAGAAATTAATTGTTTGATGAAGGGCTAAAAATAATGAAAAATGCAGGAAAAAACGCACATACAATAGTACGTGTACATCTATTTATAGTGTTTACAAATTAAAATTTATGTTTCACCCATGTGACGGCGACAAAAAGTAACATAAAAATAGACAAAGTGAAATGCTACTAAGGAAATGCAAGGACCAAATCTTTCATTGCAATAACGACAAAACTCTTCTGTAAGTAATTAAATAGGAGAAATAAAACAAATGGCTTAACACATTACTTTTGTTAGTGAATTTTTATCTTTTTTTTGCTTTTTCGTTTGATGTTCGGTACCCGTATTGGAATTCGATTCGGACCCATATCTAATAAAAGTGATGGCCTGATTGTCCCCACACCCCCTTAGCATGCTTGTATGTGGGAGCAATTTGTGCGTCACTTATATATAGTAGTATGTTTTAAAGATTAAAGCATTTAATCTTTTTAAAATTATTATTTTAATTTTTTTGGTAAAGAAAACGCAGGTAGGTATACCACTTTTTGTTATTTTGGGGACCAGCTAAAAGTAAAAGCTTTTATAACAAGTTGAACAATCTTTTTTATGAGACCGACAATATAATTACCGAGGAATTTTAACAATATTTGAATGATAATTGACATGCTGTAGTTGATATTTCTCCGAAACAGTTTAGCAATGCGATGGTTGTCACAATCGTGGTATCTCCAGTAGACACTAGAATAGATCTACACTAAAAAAAAAAATACTATGCAGATTGCCGGAAGCAATGACTTTGACCATAACATAAAGTTCGGAGTGACTTCACTACCTGAAGAAAGAAACCTATTTACGATTTATAACTTGAAAGGAACAAAAAAATATGAAGTTGCCAAGTTCATAAGAGATTGCAATGTGCACCAAAAAGAATGTAACTATTACACATGTCATTGCAAACTTCCATGATGTTGGAATGCTTGTGTGCTGAATTTGCAACTCATTTTTCCATGTTGTATGTAAAATTTAATATATTTCATCTAGTTTATTATCTTTATACAATAATAATTTATTTTAATCTCTATAAAAATAAGCAGGTTGAATAAGATTGTTATCCATGTATTTCAATATATTGTCTTGGATTTTGCTGTAAAAAATTTATTTACTAATATGAAGATTTAAGTAATTTAATTTAAAGTTTAAAAATTTTCTACTAATAAAAAGTAGGCAACACTTTTTTCTTTGTAAGGGTTTATACTTTTTTCCCCTACAAACTTCTTTATTGTCTAAGTAAAAATAAAAATATAAAATTTACTAATCAAAAATGTGTGGGGCTTCAACTTTTGAGTGCCTAAAGTAATGATTTTACTAGTCTTCTGTAATGACCCGGTTGGTCGTTTTGAGCATTTGTGTTCTCTTCAGCTATTTGAAGTCTTGAGTAGCTTCATATGATGTATTACGACGTGTGTGAATTGTCGGCATTGGTTTTGAGGTGTTTCGAAATTAGTTTGGAAGCATGAATTTCATATTTGAAGCTTTAAGTTGGAAGAGTTGACCGAGTTTGACTTTTTAGTATTTGACCCCGAATTGGAGTATTGATAGTTCCAACAGGTCCGGATGGTGATTTTGGACACGGACATATGCCCGAATTTATATTTGGATATTCCTAGAAGGTTTCGGCGCTAATTGACAAAAGTTGAAAATATGAAGGTTTGGAAAGTTCATAAGTTTGACCGAGAGTTTACTTTGAAGAATCAAATTCACATTGTGGTTCCGTGAATTGGAATAGATTCGTTATGTCATTTGGGACTTGTGTGCAAAATTTGAGTTCATCCCGAGTTGATTTGATATGTTTCAGCGCGAGTTTTGGAAGTTGAAGTTCCAAGTTCATTAAGTTTGATGTGAGGTACGATTCGTCGCTTCGATGTAGTTATGCGTGAATTGAGGCCCCGAGTAGGTCTTTGTTATGTTATGAGACTTGCTGGAATGTTCGGACGTGGTCCCGAGGGGCTCGAGCGTGTTTCAGATAGAATTCAGATCATTTCCCTTTTATTTTGGCATTATTGGTTCTGCTGAGCATCTAGTTTCCTTGTTCGCGATCACGTAGAGTTAATCGTGATCAAGTAGAGTATTTTGATGGATGGGAAAAGTTTTTCATCGCGCTCACGAGTCCTCAGACGCATTCACGAAGGTTGAGGCAAATTTTCAGCGCATTCGTGAGTCTAGCAACGCATTCGCGTAGAAGGAAAGAAGACCTGAAGATGTAAGGCGTTTGTTCTTCGCGGTCGCGAAGTGTTGAACGCGATCATATAGCTCTAGGAGAATGATCATCGGGTTCACGACTATGATGGTGCGATCGCGAAAGAGGAAGTTTCAGCTGGTGGTATTTGTTCTTTGCGAACGCGTGGGGTTGTCCGCGTTCGCGAAGTGTAATAACTGGGCAGACTCTATTAATTTCCATTTCGAGGGTTCATTTTATCATATTTGGAGCTATGGAGCTCGGATTGAAGCGATTTTGGAGATGATTTTCATCACATGGATTGGGGTTAGTGTTCTCTACTCGGTGTCGATTTATTTCATGAATCCATCTCCATTTTTGGCATTTAATTAAGGATTTCAAGAGAGAAATTGGGGATTATGTCTAAAGTTTCATATAGTGAATTTTTGAGTTTTGAACACCGATTCAGAGTCTGATTTGAGTGAAACTCATATGGTTTGACTCGTAATCGAATGAGTTGTCAGATTTTAAAGTTTTGTCGGGTTTCGAGGTGCGGGCCCGAGTTTGAATTTTGGGTTGACTTTGGGCTTTTGATTAAATATTCGACCTTTATCATTTGAAATTGTTTCCTTTGCCATTATTTGATGTATTTGAGTTGCTTTTGGTCATTTCGAGCCATTCAGAGGTCAGTATACGCGAGATGGCATTTTGGAGTATCATTTGGTTTGCTTAGTATTGGTTTGGCTTGTTCGAGGTTAGTAACAATTATAAACTTGGTGATGAGTGTATGAACCCCTAAATATACGTGATATGTGTTTGGTGTTGAGGTAACACACATGCTAGGTGATAGGTGTGTGGGGGTGCATCATGTGAATTGTGACTTGGTTATTTCTGTGGTACTGTGTAGTTATCTAATCTTATTTGTATCTATGAAATGTCTACATGCTAGAGTAATTGAGCTGTGATCCACGTTAGAAACCATGTGTAGGCTATATTCTTATCCTGCTGGGACCACTGAGGTCATTTCAACTGTTGAGTTATTTGCATACATTGGAATTGCATACTCAGTCATATGCATTAATTTGCATATCACATCTCACTCTCTATTACCATTTATTGATACATCACATCATCATTTTGGGCTGATTTTCATGACATTGTGAGCCCGAGAGACTGGAGAGATTGATGGCTGAGTGAGGGCGAGGGCCTGATGATGAGGATATTGGTAGGATCGGGCTGCACGTCGCAACATGTATTATTGATTTATGATGGGATCGGGCTGCATGCTGCAACATGTATTATTGATTCATGTCATTATTGGCTTATTATAGCGCTTGGGATGGATCTGCCCCTTCGGAGACTGCACCACCACAGTGAGCGCAATTACCTACTGAATGCGAGTGTCGAGAGTGAGTGCCGAGTGATTGGGAGGATAGAGTAACTGTGAGGACTGAGTGACTGTGAGAACTGCGTGATTGAGAGGACTGAGTGACTGGGAGGACTAAGTGAATTGATACTTTGAGAGTATGCATATGGTTTTATCACTAAGTTGCATTGTATTCGACATGCACACTTGACATACACGCATAGAGAATCATTTTTATCATGCTGTACGATATTACGTCATTCATGACTTCACATACACATTGACATGTAGACATATAGATGTATTTTCATCATACCGTTTGAAAATGAAACATTTACCAGTTGAAAGTTTTGGGAAAATCATAGTTTTACAAACTTACTCTTATTTTGGTGATTTCGGTAAAAGATTTGGTTTTTCACTGATATACTCTAAAAGCATGCCTATTTTCTGGAACTTTGAACTAGCTGAGCAATATATCTCCGAGTTACTTCTTTTATCACTTTTATTATGTTGTTATGAAATGTTGTTGGCTATTGGCGTTGGACTCTGACCTTTATTCAGCTCGTCACTATTTTAAACCTAAGGTTAGTTTTGTTACTTATTGAATATATGGGGTTGGTTGTACTCATACTACACTTTTGCACCTTGCGTGCAGATGTTGGATGTTGATGTTGCTGTTCACGGAGGGAGCTGGATTTGAAGATGTACCTGCATTTCGGTCATAACTTCCTCTCGATCTTAGTAGCTTTAGAATTTTAATCTGTTCATGTATATTTCAGCCAGATGATGTACTTTATTTCATACCAGCTTTGTAAATTCTAAATCTTAGAAGCTCATGATTTGTACTACCAGTCCTTGGGAAATGTATTAAGGTCCAGTTATTTTATCATTTATTTGTCTCAATAAATCTCATTAAATTGGATAGTAGTTAATTGGCAGGTGCTATCACGTCTAATCAGATTTTGGGTCGTGACAAGTTATTATCAGAGCTCTAGGTTCATAGGTTCTAAGAGTTATGGGCAAGTGTCTAGTAGAGTGTTGCAGATCGGTATGATGACGTCCATACCTATTCGAAAGGCTACATGGCATTTAGGATAAACTTCCCATCTTTATTTCCTTATCGCGTGACACTGATTCAGCTTGAAGTGTAACTTTTTGAATTCCTTCCACACACTCGTATGCGCATGCGAGCGCTCAGTATCAATTGTGCGTCGAGGACTTGTGATTCTATGGATGAGGTGCGCAATATGATTTCTGTGTGCTAATGATGGGCCAGTCTGGAGGACTTGGGACCATATTTTGATGGTAGCTTGAGCAAGGGGATTTCAGTTGTGTGAGTATACGCTTTTGGACTTATATGTCCGATAGTGTCCGTATAAGTGAAATTTATGGCTCGGTGAGTAGTTGGATAGCTATATGATGAAATACGATGTGAATACGAGATATGTTCAGATGGTTTGAATGTGAAGAGAAGAGTTTGCTGGATATGTAAAAAGAACTATTGGGTGCTTTATTTCTGTCTTGATATGACATATAGTCTCGAGTTATGAGTGTGTTGACGTATCTTCCATGTTGTTTAATTGAGGAACGAAGTATATTTTCATGTCTTCTTGATGAGTTCAGACTCAGGAAGATTAAGCGATTGTGTATTAGCTGTGGTTGTGAAAGGGGATAGAGAGATGTCAGTTTGAGGCTAAATAGGTGGGTTTGTCACATGCGCGACAATCTACGGATGTGTCCTCCTTATGATGTTGTGTGGAGGCTTTCTTTTCTATCAGTGGTTATAGGTGTTGAGATTTGAGTTTGGATCAATTGAGAAAGTTGACCTGGCCGAGGATGAATACGAGAATTATAGATGATTTGACATATTAGATGGTTTGTGTTACATAAGCTTATGAAGGATTTAGTTGAATCTCATTGCGGTATTATGACAATAATGAGGCATGGTTATTGTAAGTTATCATATGTTTTATTCCATGGCTTTGAGCCAAGTGGGGGAGTCTACTATCGACAATTTGATTGCATGGTTATGTTTTGCATTGGTTTCGGTCTGAGGCATACTTGTGGATAGGTTGACTTGCAAAGGCTGGTTTGGAGGATGACTTAAGCAAGGAAATTTCTGGGTGCATGGTGTATTATACTTTATGGGTATATGGAAATCATAGAATGATTTCAATGGTTATTCGTGGGGAATGTAGTGCGCATGGAGTAGGAATTTACTTGCTTAGAGGTGTGGATTACTTATTTGGGTATTATTGTGCTAATGGAGCACAAGTCGTTCGGCTCGTTTAGGTGATGCAATTGAGATTTGAGCAGAGTAGGTGACTCTCGAGAAGGTTCTAATGGATTAAAGATTTATATGTAACAATTAAGAATTTATTCGGATTTGTATATGGCAAGATCTGGGATCCGCATTGGATAGTGTCGAGACTCGTGGTATTTCTGTATTACTATGGATTCTACATTAAATATCAGGAAGGTAAAGTAAATAATTTTAGGTTCATATGAGGTCTCCTCAGAGTGGGTGTCTCGATTGTGGTACTTGGGGGGGGGGGTGTGCTAAGAGGGAATACAATAGCTTATGAGCCTTAGGGCGGTGTGGTTTTATGCTAGGGTCTTGTGTGGTGACTTTTGGTTGAGGATTGTGGTGTTTTGGCAAGGGGCAGTGTCTACTTGAGGGTAATTCGGAAGGAACTCGGAGAAATAGGACAACTTGATAATAGCTTGGATCAACACGGTAATGGATATGATCGGTTCTTTGGGTACTTATGATGTGGTGAGTCTCTACAGGTGCTCGGCAGCAATACTCTTGTATTTTGCCGACCTGCGTGACCTGGTTGAGTTAGAGATATTCAGTTCTAATGGTTTGGTTATGTTCAAGTAGGTTTCAATGATTTCTCGATGGTTTCTACCACGATTTGAGATGGATATTTCCTATTGGTGAGAGGAGCATGTTGCGTATTGTGATTTTCTCCTAAGTGAGATAAAATGAAAGGTTTTTGACTGACCCAGTAGGTATTCTGCTTGTGACTTAGAGTTGATTACGAGATTCTCGTACTTTTCATATGATGGCATGATAGATGGGGTGTGTTGTATGGGATTGAGATTTGCATGTGCAAGGTCACAGTTCATATTTGGAGGGAAGATAATGAATTTTGGACAGCATGAGCAATTTTTGATATTTAGATGAATATTATAACTACTTGGAATTCCTAAGAGGGGTGCGCATTTCAGAAGGCGCACCGTGTGTTGACTTAGAGATGCTTCGTTGGTATCGCAGTACTCGCCTGGTTGATCAACTGTTGATGTTCAAATTTTGCTATGTGGCACAGAAAAATTATAGAAATATCTCTCATGGGTTGTGTATGAGAGATTTGTTAATCGTTCGCATGGTGGAGTTGGGATTGGCTATGGTGATTCATGTGTTCTATGGATTTGGAGACTGTGAGTTCTCAGAAACAAAGTGTTTCAGGGTTGTGGACTGTGAAGATGTGGCCAAAGTCAGCTATATGGTAGCACGTACTGTGGTTAGTCACGATAGACTTTTGGAAGGCTATTTATCCAATTGGGGACGACCAAAGTTGATTTGGGGGCTCATTGGTAGGCCTAATGAGAATGTGTATTCTACACCGGGTCGGATTGGTTGACTCCGTACTGCTATAGTTGAGGGATGTGCCATTCATTTAGAATTGATCTTATTTCTATCTGATATGTTATATGAGTTACTCTTCTGTGATACGAGGGGCGGTGATTTGTTGGTTATACGCACACATGATGTTGTTCTGTTTGGGTCTTGTAACGGAATTCGAGCGAAATGGTCATTGCGATGTGGAATGGTTGATTGCGCTTTGGTTATGGCCTTTTCCGATTGTGGTATATTGTGTTATTTGTTTCTCTATGGTTACAGTCATGCACCTTGGGTACTTGATGTCAAATTGCACGTGGTTGTTGATTTTGAGCATTATGGCTTAAGGTATTTCATGTGGACCACTGTTAGGATGGGTCACGCATTCCGGTAGAGTTATGTTGATCTATGATCCTTTGTGATTGATTCGTGTGTCTTGGTTGTACTATGTATGATAGGCTCACATAATTGCAGTTGTGGTGGTATTTGTTGAGCTTGCGAGACGGTTTTCTCATTTGAGTCATTTTTCATTTTTGGATGCATTGAGTTATTGTGTATTGGTGCACAGATTGCACGGTTTGTGGCTCTAGGTTGTATTAGTGTTGCATGTCAATAGAATGGTTGTGTTTGACGAGATGAGGTCATTGGACCTAGAATTGGTACTATCGGATGTGATTGTAGTATGTATGGAGGAATAATATCGGAGGTCAGCTTAGAATTTAGACTACGGAACCTGTCAGACGAGAGAGGTCTCCATGACTTGTTGACTAAGGTTGAAGTAATGATCTTCAGTTATGTTGTGTTGTCATGTCTATATATAATAGGGTGACGTGCGATCACCCCCGAGTATGTACATGGTAAGGTTACACGGTGGTTTGATGGCTTTGGAATAACTTTTGGCACGTTCGAGGACGAATATATGTTTAAGTGGGGGATAATGTAACAACCCGACCGGTCGTTTTGAGCATTTGCATTCCGTTAAGCTATTTGAAGTCTTGAGTAGCTTCATATGATGTATTATGACATTGTGAATCGTCGGCGTTGGTTTTCAGGTGTTTCAAAATTAGTTTGGAAGAATGAATTTCATGTTTGAAGCTTTAAGTTGGAAGAGCTGAAGTTTGGCTTTTAAGTATTTGACCTCGGATTGGAGTTTTGATGGTTCCCATAGGTTCGGATGGTGATTTTGGACACGGGCGTATGCCCCAATTTGTATTTGGATATTCCTAGAAGGTTTCGGCAATAATTGGCGAAAGTTAAAAATTTTAAGGTTTGGAAAGTTCATAAGTTTGACCTAGAGTTGAATTTGAGGATATCATTTGGATTGTAGTTCCGGGAATCAAAATAGATTTGTTATTTCATTTGGGACTTGTGTGCAAAATTTGAGTTCATTCCGAGTTGATTTGATATGTTTTGGCGCGAGTTTTGGAAGTTGAAAGTTGAAAGTTCATTAAGTTTGATTTGAAGTACGATTCGTCATTTTGATGTTGTTATGCGTGATTTGAGGCCTCGAGTAGGCTCATGTTATGTTATGAGACTTGTTGGAATGTTCATACGTGGTCCCGAGGGGCTCTGGCGTGTTTCAGATCGAATTCGGATCATTTTCCTTCATTCTGGCATTGCTGGTTCTACTGAGCATCTAGTTTCCTTGTTCGCGACCGCGTAGAGTTAATCGTGATCGTGTAGAGTTGTTTGATAGATGGCAAAAAGTTTTTCATCGCGTTTGCGATTCCTCAGACGCGTTCGCGAAGGTTGAGACAAATATTCAGCGCGTTCGCGAGTCTAGCAACGCGTTCACGTAGAAGGAAGGAAGGCCTGAAGATGTCAGGCATTTGTTCTTCGCCGTCGCGCAGTGAACGCGATCGTGCAACTCTAGGAGAAAGATCATCGCGTTCGCAACTATGATGGTGCAATCGCAAAGTAGGAAGTTTCATCTGGTGGGATTTGTTCTATGCAAACACGTGGGGTTGTCCGCGTTCGCGAAGTGTAATAACTGGCAGACTCTATTAATTTTTATTTCGAGGGTTAAAGTCATTTGATCATATTTGGAGCTATGGAGCTCGGATTGAAGCGATTTTTGAGGTAATTTTCATCACATGGATTGAGGTAAGTATTCTCTACTCGGTTTCGATTTTATTTCATGAATACATCCTCATTTTTGGCATTCAATTGAGGATTTCTAGAGAGAAATTGGGGAATTTTGTCTAAAATTTCATAGAGTGAATTTTTAAGTTTTGAACACTGATTCGGAGTCGGATTGAGTGAAACTAGTATGGCTGGACTCGTAATCGAATGTGTTATCACATTTTATAAGTTTTTTCAGGTTCCGAGGTGCGGACACGACTTTGACTTTTGGGTTGACTTTGGGCTTTTGATTAAAGATTCGACCTTTATCATTTGGAATTGTTTCCATTTACATTATTTATTGTATTTGAGTTGCTTTTGGTAGTTTCTAGCCGTTCGAAGGTCGGTACACGCGGGATAAAATTTTTGGATTATCGTTTGGTATGCTCGGTATTAGATTTGGCTTGTTCGAGGTAAGTAACACTTCTAAACTTGGTGTTGAGGGTATGGACCCTTGAATATACGTATATGTGTTTGGTTTTGAGGTGACACACATGCTAGGTGACGAGCATGTGGGCGTGCACCATGTGAATTGTGACTTGGTTATTTCTGTGGTACTGTGTAGTTACCTAATATTATTTGTATTTATGAAATCTCTATGTGCTAGAGTAATTGAGTTGTGATCCACGTTAGAAACCATATCTAGGCTATATGCTTATCCTGTTGGGACCCATTGAGGTCATTTCTGTTGTTGAGTTATTTGCATACATTGTAATTACATACTCAATCATACGCATTCATTTGCATATCATATCTTACTCACTATTACCATTTATTGATACATCACATCATCATTTTGGACTGATTTTTATGACATTGTGAGCCCGAGAGACTGCAGAGATTGATGACTAAGTGAGGTCGAGGGCCTGATAGTGAGGTTATTGATGGGATCGGGCTGCAGCCACATCAGGTATTATTGATTTATGATCGGATCAGATTGTACGCCGCAACAAGTATTATTGATTCATGTCATGATTGGCTTATTATAGCGCTTGATATGGATTTTCCCCTCCGGAGTGTGCACACCCACAATGAGAGATTGAGTGCGAATGCCGAGAGCTAGTGCCGAGTGATTGGGAAGACTGAGTAACTGCGAGGACTGAGTGACTGTGATTTCGGTAAAAGATTTGGACTTTCACTGATATACTTGAAAAACATGCCTATTTTTCGGAACTGTGCTGAGCAATATATCTCCAAGTTACTTAATTTATCACTTTTATTATGTTTTTATGAAATGTTGTTGGCTATTGATGTTGGACTACGACCTTTATTACAACTCGTCGGTGCTTTCAACTTAAGGTTAGGTTTGTTACTTATTGAGTACATGGGGCCGGTTATACTCATACTGTATTTCTGCACCTTGCGTGCAGATGTTGTTGTGCACGACGGGAGTTGGATTTGAAGAAGTACATGCATTCCAGTCATAGCTGGTTCTCGATCTTGGTAGCTTTAGAATTTTAATGTGTTCATGTATATTTAAGACAGACGATGTACTTTACTTCATACCAGCTTTGTGAATTCTAAATCTTAGAAGCTCATGATTTGTACTACTGACAAAACACAGCATATTATTAGTTGTTGTAGTCTTGTTGCATGTAACATGTACTATAATCTAACATAGGACAAAGTATTACAAGATATTGCGGAGGCACTACTAGTAATAAGGTGATTCCGTCCAAGAGTTTCCGATCGAAATCGGTCTGAAAAATTTCCGATCGATTTTTCAGACCGAAATCGATCGGAAATAAGAGTAGTTGGTCGCAAAAGTCAACTAAAATTGCCTAACAAAAAAAAAAATTTAAATTGGTCAAACATTGGTCATACTTGTATATAATGTACGAAAAATAATTATTTATTAAAAATTTATCAAATTTCCGACCGAAATCAGTCGAAAAATGATCAAATATTTGGTCAACCTTATATTTAATGTACAAAAACAATTACATATTAAGATTTTTCCAGATTTTCGACCGATATCAGTCGGAAATATATCAAATATTTATATAATGTACAAAAATAATTATTTATTACAAATTTTCCAAATTTCCGACCGATTTCGGTCGAAAAATTGTACATTTAATTAAACAACCGAAATAAGTTATAATTAAATATTTTCGACCGATTTCAGTCGAAAATATATCAAATATTTATATAATGTACAAAATAATTATTTATTAAAAAGTTTCCAACTTTCCGACCGATTTCGGTCGAAAATTTCTCACATGTGAATATACATACTTGTAAATATACTTTCTCACTTGTGATTTATTTACCACTACATGTAGGTCAATAATCCAAACAACGGTGTTAATCAATTTTTGAAAGACATATATTGGGGACCTGCACCTACGATTACGACTATGTCTAAGTATTATGTGAATGGTTACAAATTTCATACAAAGGAATGCTCCAAGTATAAAAAAATCAATAACAATGTGGTGTGTGTCAAAGGTGGTGAAGACAACTAGGATGGGAAAAATGATTATTATAGTGTGATCAAAGAGATTCTAGAATTGTCATATTCAGGTTGGCCAAATAAGAAGATCATAATTTTCTGATGCAAGTGGTTTGACCCAACATCTAGAAGAGGTACACATGTACACTCGCAGTACAATATAATTGAGGTTAATAAAAAGAGGGAGTATGATCGCTATGATCATTTTATAATTGCATAAAGAGTTAGGCAAGTGTACTATGCTCCATATCCATTGCGGAGGGATAAGGCTGATTGGTTGGTTGTAATAAAAACAAAGCCTGTTGGTAGGGTGGAAGTTGAGAATGTGCTAGATGTTGCTTACCAAAACGATACCTCAAGTGTTAACCAAATGGTGGATGATCAGTTAGAAAATTACTTGGAGCATCCTCAACGCATATTAGAAGAAGTTGACATTGAGGAAATAACAATCATAGAAAATGATGAAGAATCACCTAATGAAAATGAAATAAGTGAAAATGAAATAAGTGAAGAAGAAGGATTTTCAGACGAGGAAGGTTACGTCGACGAAGATGACTAACATGTTAGTTTTTTCAAGCGCTCTCAACTTATATAGATTTATATTCTCAATTCTAACATTTTCATTAATTTATGCAGATGGCCGGTAGGGGTCGAGGTAGGTCTAGGAAGGATAAAAGGCCTACTGATCATGATGATGATGCTACACCCTTGCTTCCTTCCACTCCACACTTGCATCCCTCTGTTGTTGATGGATGACAACAATTTTCTAGGCACATATCTATTCCACCACATCCATCTACTCATCATACTACCCACCATTTGTTCGCCCAGCAATATTATCACCAATCTCCGCCATCGGGCTATACCCCGCTTCCTCCTCATTATCCACCCAGTAGTTACATGGTTGCATCGAGTCACCACTCACATATCCATGTGGTGCGCCCGTCATCTGCTCCACCTGATTTATCTCCAGCTGGATCACATCCATCTAGCTTTCAGCTGGCCAGATCGCAACAGTGGTCTGGATTGCAACAGGGGTCCAGATCGATGCAGGGGTGTGGATCGCAACCATCTTCTTCAGTGACCCCGTTTCCATCTCCACGGAGTTCGTCTCCTAGCATTTCTGGACTTCGTCTTCGGGATAGTAGCACTGAGCCAGATGCCCCCCCGCTTCTGCGCACGCTTCAGATTCATCGGAGGATGATGATCCAGATGATGTGCGTTATGATCATTATCATAGGATCATCATCAGGCCTGAGGGCAATGGGTAAGATTTATTTATTACTTCTTTATTTTTGCTGAATTATAATAGTCACTCTTGTTTATTTAATGTAATTGCTATGTTGCAGGTTCATTCTTAATAATCAGGTTACAAATATAATCACTGATATTCTTGACGGGTTGTATTTGGCACCCTATCCGACTTGGAGTGATTTTTCAGAGAGTCTCGTGCAACATATGTTCAACCAATTTAAGGTTTTAATACAATTCTTATCTATTTAAACATTATATTAACAATATTTTCATCTAATGTTACATACTTTATTTGCAGACTAAGTGTGCCTGGGAGGACAGATATAACCGTGAAATTTGTAAAAATTGGGAGTACAAATTCCGTAAGAGACTCTTTGATTCCTTCAGCGCCACTCGAAGGGTTAAGAAGAAGCCTTCATGGGTTCTACCGGACTTATGGGTGGATTTGAGAGGTATTGGACCACCGAGAAATTCAAGAAGCAGAGTGAACTGGGAAAGAAGGCCCGAGCATCGGAGAATGGTGGCTCCTTGCACCGTCTGGGTTCAAGGAGCATGGGGGATACAAGGAGACATCTAGTAGTTCCTTAAAATATTTTGGTCTATTTTTATCGAACTATATTTATATATGTTAATTTCGTTAACACGTTTTATTATATTTGTAGGAAAAAAATTGGGGAGGAAGATGAGTCATGATGAGTTCTTCATGGAGACTCACATCCGTAAGAAGAAGGCCCCGGCAGATCCAACTAGATGGGTCGACTGTCGAGGACCGGGCGTAGACTACACATGTAAATTTCATAACTACTATAAATGTTTATAGTATTATATAGTTTGTAATTTTCTATCTTCTAAATAAAGGGTCGCTACAAGATCAATTTGGAGGAGTACACTCAGAGCTTGCCACCGAATGAGCAAGGCGAGCGATCGCTCATTTCAGACGAAGAAGCGGACAGGATATGTTGGATGTTGTCGGTGGTCCTAAAAAGGGGATATCATACGACCTTTCAGATAAACTGTTTCGGTGCTACAATGCTGGATTGCAAGGTATATGGACTTCCGTCCAAGGCGAGGCGATTGATAGGTCGACTATATTGTCTATGGAATAGAAGATCGCAAAGTTGACAGCAGAGCTTGAAGAGTCAAAGGCTAGAGAAAAGAAGAGAGATGAACAACTAGAAAGGAGCGACGAAAATTTAATCTCCTTCAAGGCCAGCTGGCCAATCTTCTTGCTTGTGGTGCTTTTCCCATTCCCCGGTCTCCTCCTCCTTCCCTATATGCCGGCGATGAAGATTCTAGGAGTGAAGATGGAGATGATGCTACATAATAAACTCATTGAATGTTGTGTATTGTCAAACAAAGTTTTGAACTTGTTAATATTTTGCTGTTGTTGGTTATTTGAATGATGATTATATTGTTATTTTGTTATTGAACATTTTAGTAGTTGTTGTTAGGGTTATTAATTGTTGTGGTTATTAGTTGTTGTTAAGGCCTTGTTGTGGTTATTAGTTGTTGTTGGTTATTTGTACAATGTTGGTTATTAGTTGTTGTTGAAGCCTTGTTAGGTTTTCATTATGGTTGAATGACAGCAATGTAAGCTGCCATTATAAGATTGATTTAAATTGGCAGGTGGTGTAACCTAAAAGTAATAATAGTTTCCGACCGATTTCGGTCGAAAATTTTCGACCAATTGCGGCCGGTACTCGTTTGCAACCAATATTTTCCCATCCAATTAAAATCGATTGAAATTTGGTTGGAAATTGCTAATTTCCGATCGATTTCGATCGGAAATTTCGGACGAAAATCACCTAATTTCTAATAGTGAGGACAAAAGTATCATGTCTCTTAGAGCTCATTTTTGGTACGATGGATAAGTACAAATAATCATGTGATAAAAATTTAGAATCACTTTATCCCTTGTTTGGTTATTAATTCTGGGATAAGTTATCGCGGGATAAAAAATAGTACCGAGATAACTTATACCTGCCAGAGGATGGAAGAGTAATCTCAGGATAAGTTATCCCAGGATAAAACAGTAAAATAACAATCTCAGGATTAATACAATATGCCAAACAATCAATAAGAAATAATCTCAGTATAACTAATCCCACCATAACAAATCTCAATATAAATTGTCTTCAAACCAAACAACCCCTTAAGTCTCGTTTGGTATGCGATAAGAGATAATTAAACCCGGAATTAAATTTGAGATGAGTTTATCCTATATTTGGTTGGGATAAAATCGCAATATAACTTATTCCGAGATTATAATGTTATTTTTATTCTTATAGGAGAATGAAATAACAATCCCGAAATAACTAATTACAAAATAATTAATCATGGGATAACTTATTTCCCAATCAAATGATCCACTAAAGTTTTACCGCAACCAAATGTATTAGTAGTAGTGTAGTACCAAAGCCTAGCAAACTGTAGTAGAACCTTTTCTTTACTGTCTATTAAGTGAGAATTTTTCCTATCTATGCTACATTATAAATTTAATTATTTCAATTAAAGAGATTATCACTTAATTATTGAAACAACCCAAATAATACACCAAACCAACTGATTATATTAACTCAACACTAATTGTGATTACAATGTAGATATTAGTGATAGTAAAGATAGGGCAACAGAAATCTAAGAAGAAAGAGGATGAGAATTAGGCTGATACAGAATTTGGAGATGAGAAATATAGAACAGAGATGAGAAAACAACGCTAACACTTGACAACTTCAGCATAAAAAATGCTATATACCCTCTGCTGTGCTTATAACTAATTTTTTCCTGCCTACATTCAACCCGGGTCCCACAAATAATTATTTAAATTTCCAAATATGCCCTCCACCGAGTTACTCAATAAGTTCACAACAATTATATTATCATACATAACACTAACTAATTTTATATTATAGAAACTACAAATGAGTTAGCTACAATCTTTACTAAATATTAGTCATTTTGCAAAGTGAATTTATTTGAAATTATTTGCCTTTTATAAAAGCAAGAGGTTATTTATTACGAGTATTCCTTTAAAAAAAAAAAATCTATTTTAAATAAAAGATACACCTGTTTTATTAAGATTGATCCATTTCTTTTTTAAAGAATGGGAAAAATATATTAAAACTCAGAAAATGAACCGACTGAACTATTTAACTATTGGAAAAAATATTCACTACTTGAATTATTTCTATTAAATAAAAAAAGATAAAAAGAAAGAAAAAAAAGTCGGCGTGCTGAATTACGAGTTCAGAACCCAATTATTGGGTTTCTGGACAAAAATGACGTTAATGTGTGGAAAAAAAGTTACATTTCTATATATAATACGATAATATACCGCGCTATATATTAACGGAGTTTTTTCTTTAATGTATAGCGCGGTATATTACCGCGCCATACATATGTAGCGCCCAGATTTTCCGCGTTATGCATTGACGATTTGACTGACAGGTATAGCGCATGAAAATGCAGCGATATACATGTATAGCGCATGAAATAAACATGCTATACTTGTTTCTGGGCCCATTAATATAGCGCACATTAAAAGAGCGCTAACATAAAAAATTTCAGAACCATTTCCTTATATAAAGGGGTTAGATTTTAGGAAAATCCATTCAAAAAATATTCTAACTCCCGTTCAATTATTTCTTCTTGTTAAATCTCAAGCATTTTTTGATAATGTCTGAAGAGCGTAGAATAAGAGTTTCATTATATTGAGGGGAGGGGGGAAGGAGTGAGGTTGTGATAGAGAATAACTCTGCGAGGTACAGTTGATCTCCACAGTGTCATGTTAAATTGTCACTTACAATGGAGTACGATAAATTGGTATCGTTATTATGCAAAAAATGAGTGTGAGGAAACGTTCAGTGAAACTTAAAGTAATCGGAAGATATCCGTATTCCGTCACTTCGCAAGGGGTTACTTTTTACTCGGAGTTTAACATCAACGATGATGAAACTTTGAAGGATTTTCTGAGGACTCCGGATGAATACCGGGAATTTCTTGTAATCAAAATGTTGGATATGTACGTCAAGGTCGAAGACATTCCCAACAATGAGGTTGCCCGTAGTAGGGATAACCCCCAGTCATAGGGTGGTTATTCTGGAGCAGTTTTTGCCGAACAAGTTCCAGATGAAAGAGTTTGCCTTGATTTAAACTTATCACCGTCGGCGAATGAGCATCGAGGAAATAATTTCTCTCTTGCTTTACATAATTCACAAGATGAGTGGTAAACTTCAATTTTCTTTTGTATTATGATGTACATTTTTGTTGTATTGAATTTGTATTAACACTCATATATTCCACATGGGGTATCGGCCGGATATGAATTTTATAAGTTATGAACCCACGCGTAGTTGGAATATGCCTAGTTTTGGTGTGTTGGATCATGGTGGTCCATCCGGGAGTCATCACCAACATGAAAATGTCCATCATAGAAGGTATTTATTAATTTCAGTAGCTTATTATGTTGTTGGTTGTGCAGTGAAAACGAGCAAGTTGAACCACCTGTCCTCACTCAATTGCCCGAAGACGACATATTAAATCGGGATTTGGCAGATGCACAGAGTGAGGAAGAGAACAGTGATTACGACAACAATGCAGAGGAATCCGGAGACGAGACACCCTTCCCTCGTGAGGATGGTGATGAGGAGGATGAGAATGAATGACCTGATTTGACGAGAGAGTATTCTCCACCCCCCCTAGACGAAGATTGTACGAGTCCCATGTGCCATTTCATTCAATGGAGATTCCTTACCTTGATAACTTGCCAAGCATTCCGGATGTGGAAGCTCTCACAAGGGATTTGATGAAATTCGGACAACAATGTGGGATGAGTCTAGACCAATGGTGCTGGCAAAGGGCATGCTTTTTTCTGATAAAGCGCGCGTAAGCAGGGCTTGTAAAATGCACAACGTAAAAGAGTGTCGTGAGATGATGGTATGGGAGTCAAGTCCCGTTGTATACAAGGCTGCTTGCCGCAGGTTGGTTTTGGCCATGTCATTTGATGTTGCGTGCGAGCAAGAAGAAGGCAGGTTTGTGGAAAGTGGGTAAATACATTCCCACCCACACATGTGAAATGGAAACATTAAATGGGAATCACTTCAACTTGGATATTGAATTGATTTCTCTTGTCCTTATTCCACACCTCGAAGCGTCCATAAGGTATAAAATCAAAGAGTGCATTACATCAGTCCACCAGGAATATGGCTTTACCATTACCAAAAGAAGGCATATCTCGGGCGCAAACGAGCGTTTGAAATTATTTATGGTAACTGGGATAAGTCATTTGCAGCTCTACCCAGGTACATGGCCGCACTGCAGCACTTTAACCCCGGGACGGTTGTTGAATGGAAGATTGAGCGGAGTCCGGAAAAACCAGAATATATATTCAATTATGTGTTCTGGGCGTTTAAACCAGCAATTGATGTTTTTTCGCATTGTCGGCCCGTAATATCCATAGACGGCACTCATGTCTATGGAAAGTACGATATCAAGATGTTGATAGCCGTAGAAGTAGATGCTAATGGACAAATATTTCCTCTAGCTTTTGTTGTTTGTGCCAATGAAAGCCAAGAGATGTGGACGCTGTTTTTGAACCACTTGTAAGAGCACGTTGTCAAATAGCATTCCGGTATTTGTCCAATATCTGATCGACATGGTGGTATCTTAAGTTTTGTGGAGAACTTGCTTGCATGGCAATAACCTTATGCCTACAACCGTTACTGTGTGAGGCACTTTAAGGCCAATTTTCAGAAGGCATATCCCAACAAGGATCTGCATGATTTGATGTGGCTGGCAGCAACAGACCACCAACAACATAAATTCCGGAGGCACATGGAATCTTTCAGGCAAGAAGACGAGGCAACCTATCGTTGGTTACTGCGACATCACCCTGAAAAGTGTACTTTGCATGCGGATGGTGGAAGATGATGGGGAATTCTGACTACAAACGTGTCAGAGTCTTTCAACAGGTTATTGAAGTCGGCAAGAGGATTGCTTATCACAGCCATGGTTCGGATGTCATTCAAGCAGATGGCGGATAGGTTTGTTGAAAGGTCTGCAGCTGCAACGTCATTGATGTAAAGGGGTGTTGAATTTATGCTAGTGCTGATAAAGAGATTTGAGAAATACAGGCGGCGAGCACATTGACATTCATTTTTGTAGTATGATAACGAAAGAAATATTTTTGAAGTTCGCACCGCTATCCATCAAAATCGGGGGAATAATGTACATACTGTAAATAAATCTACAAGGTTATGCTCTTGTGGGAAATGGTCCATCTACCACATGACTTGCTCACATGCCATCAAGTGCTTTCAAAAAGTCGGTTTAGGTATAACCAACTGTGTTGATCAACAATATTGTGTTGCCATGTACCTAAACACCTATAGTGGGCAGTTGCAGCCAGTGGGTGCTGAGCATATTGGCCGCCAGAACCATTTAAAATGGTGTATAACAAGTCCTATTTCCGTCGAATACAGGTGCAGAAGAGAACGCGTATACGGAACCAAATGGATGTTAGTGACACAGTTTATGCGCGCAAATGTGGTATGTGCTTGCAAACAGGACACTGAGGTATTAATCGGGTGGGCCGGGCCGGGTTGGGTAGGGAAAATTGTGAACCGCACGGGTTACGAACCAGGCCGGTTACGGGTTGAGGCTTAACGGGTTTAACGAGTTCGGGTTCATCCGGGTAAAAATTAAACCGTAAGGATTACGGGTAAACTGGGCCGGGCCGGGCCGGGTTAACAGTAAATTATTATTTTTTTCAATTTTTTTGTATTTGTTATAACTTCGTAAAAATATAAACAAAAAAACAAACTTATAAAAATAGTGTTTGAATAAAGGATGCAAAGACTTTAAAATTCTTATATTTGAATATATCATTAAGAATTTGCTTATAATTTGCAAGTTCAAAACTTCAAACTTGCAAATTAAAGTTTACATTTAATACTTCAAATTAAAGTTCAAACTTACATTTATACGTCTAATAATATTAAAATAACAAACTAAAACATTAAGCATAAATGCATAATACGTCTAATAATGTTTAAAAAAAAATGTAGTCGTTAAAACCGGGCCGGTTTAACCGGTAAATGCACTGTTCACTTTGACCGGGTTGGACCGGTCCGGGTAACCGGTAGAAAAATTATAAACGGACTAACCCCTTCTACCCCTCCTACCCAGCCCACCCGACCCCCTTCGTACCGGGCCAGTCCGGAAACGGGTCAACCCGGCCCGTTTGACACCCTTAACAAGACACGACCATTGGAAATGTCCTTCGGCTGGTTTGTGTGGAAATAGTAATCAAGCTCGTGGTTGGTGTTCTTCTACTGTGCCTAACCATCAATGAGTTTATATTGTAATAATTAGTTATTTTGTTTATGTTGCAAGATTTATAAAATAAAATAATGTTTTTTAATTATGATTTGAACAACCTCCATTTGAGTTTTTAAATGATAATTAACAACATTTAAATTTCATAACACAATATTTCAAGAGAAAAAAGCACAACAATTGTAACACTCTGTTAATGTATAGCGTGGTTAAATACTACGTTATGTGTGTTGTCTTATCGAACTGAAAAAGCTTCCCAACTGAAAAAAAGCTGTTTCGTACCCGACATAATCTTTAACATGAAAAGCATAGCGCGGTTATATACTACATTATGTGTATATATAGCGCGGTTAAATACTAAGTTATGTGTACTGCCTTGCCTATAAATAACGGGCTCATTCTAGTTATTTTCTGCGCTCAACAATAACTAATAGCAAATCTTTCAAGAAAAGCAAGGTTTGTTTAACGCTGTCACAAATGGCTGAACGTCCTTATGTACCAAGGTGCGAGTGCGGCAAAAAATGCATTATCAGTAGTTGTTGGGATAATGGTGAAGTTGGACGCTGCTACTGGCACTGTATGAACAAGTTTTATAAGGTTCCCGACGAACCTATTTACAATTTTGAGGTATGGGTTGATGAACCCTGTTATCAGGAATGCTACAAAGCATCATTGCAGTATCTTAATAATTTGTGTTTAAAACAGTGGGAACGTGAAAAACAACATAAACGGGAACTTGCAGAGGTGAAGGCGAAACTGAAAGAGGTGGAAGAAGAAAAAAATAGGCTGGAAGAACAAATTAAGTGGTTGGAGCAGAGAATAATGGGAGGCAGGGACTAAACATTGACATGTATGTGTTTAGTGTACTACTTTATTTTTATATTTTCAACTATCATTTATTTTTATTAGTTGTATTGAACTTTAATTTCGTTAGTTGTACCGAACTTATTTTTATTAGTTGTACTGGAAGTTAAGTTTTAAAGTTTGTGTTTGTGTTGTAGTATGAAACTAAATAATGAATGGGGAAATAAAAAAGTAATGCGCATATTATATAAAAATCATTGTTATTATTTATATAAAATACAAAAGAAAAAAGGAAAGAAAATCAATGTGTCCCGCATCCGGGGTGCCTCAATGCAGCCGCTGGCCTGAGGCGCATCCCATCCCGCCCAGGTACGCTATCAGGATCGTCATCATCAAGTCTCCTCCTTATAGCCAGATGCGCCGCAGGATGATCATCAGTGTTGCTGGCAGGATCGATAGAAGGGGTCGTCGGTCCAGTAGAAACCTACATAAGAATAGAAAGCTCAGTATAGGAAAGTATATAATAAGTCATAACAATTTAAATTGTCTTACCATGATCTCGTCGGGCTCCTGAATGTAATCATATGTCGCAGCCATATCAGCATCGCACGAAGCCTTAAAAAGGAAATTAATAAAGTTATGAAAAATAAATGAGAAGAATAAAAACAAATTTAAATTCAATACTAAGAAAACCATACCTGCCCCTGTGATGATGAGCCATAACTCAGCCGGCGCCTACTATGCAAATCTAGGATAGGCCGATCTTCAGCAGCGGTAGATAGGCCTGGGTAGTATGTACCCCAGACCACTCCAGCAAGGTCCGTGCCCGTGATCAATAATGGACCTGACGGGGTCACCTGCGAAGTCCCTGGAGTGAAATGCATCCCAAGGCTGTATGACGGCATGTTCTTCTCATGTAGGCCACCCGGCAGATCAGCAGCAACATCATCAGCAGGGGTCTCAACGCCCCTTGTTGGCCACCACCTCGTCCAGCACCCCCACCTCGTCCGGCACCACCGCCTCGTCGGGCACCACCACCTCGTGAGATACCCCTGCCTCGCTCGTACTGCCCTGGATCCACATAATCAGGCTCGTTTCCCAAGCGCTGATCTCAGGACGGGAAAGCACCTCTACAAATTGCCGGCCGTAATCCTGCAAGGCGACCGCAGGATCGACGACATACTCTTGCATCTGCAGTCCCATCTGATAGACTGTATGTAGTCCAATAGCCTGCACAATATATAAAATATAAACTACATATATTGCAGTAAGTTACAGTTATATAATTAATAATAATAGAAAACATACTAGGGCCTCGTGCCGCCCGACGTATGAAACGTACCGACCGCCAGCCTGATGAATGGGATTCCCGATAAAAATTCGGGTAACGTGGCGGTACCAGGACATATACATCTGAATATATCCGCCTGGATCTGTGTAGGTGGGGGCGGAATCATGTGATCTCGTTGGTCCCAAGTATGGACCTGCGCCGCTACCCATGCTATAAATGTGTCGTCCACCCTGGAACGATCATCCCTCTGATAATGTGTAGGCTCCCATGTAGGCCCTCTCGGTATATACTGTGGACGGCCAAACTGGCGAAGTACCCGCTCCGTGGCATGATGCTCCACAATATCGAGGCATCTCAGCGGGGCAGAAGTGCTCCAAATCAATCGGCCGGCCGAGCAATAATCTAGCAGGCCAACTATCAAATCATCGTTGTATGACATCGAGATGAACTATCAAATAAGAACACAAAACGTGAGTATGCGCAACACTAAGTTAATCTATACCAAGTAAGTTTAGGTACATATTTACCTGTGCGCCCTCCAGCAGATCCAACACATCCCTACAGAGGATGAGATTATGATGAGCATCATACTCTCGTGCAATTCTACGGCGGAGAACCCACCTCCTAGTTAGAGGGAGAAACAAAGGTGGTACATTATGAGGTAATGGTGGTAGAGGTGAATGAAACTGCAGGAACCGATATGAGGCCAAAACCTAACATATAACGTTGACGTAAGGTTTAAGATAAATTCTAACTAGGTAGAACTGGAACTAATGAACATATTATTCGAATATGTTGTCACCTGTAGAAGCGGCAGAAAACCACAAATGTCACTATGGGTGCCCATGCTCGCCCGACACATCTGCCTGTACATGTAGGCGAGAACAACAACACCCCAACTTTAAAAGGGTAACTCATCTAGCAGTTGAATATGATGAAGAAATCGCAGGCTGACTAGGTTCCCCGAAGTGTTCGGGAACAAGATCCCCTCAAATAGAAGAAGCAACAACAACCTCGTATACCGGGTAATATATAGCTCGTCTGTATCGTCGGTGATGTCGGGGTGGAGTATCTCTAGGTGCTGTCTAATAGCGGTCAAACTCATCCGAATGGCCCCCGACGATGTAGCCTCGTCCTGTGGCCTGAAACCCGTGAGCTGCTGCAGCATGTCCAAATACTGCGCACGTGCCATCTATCTCATAGCAAAAGGCAGTGCAACGGCCATGCCATCAACGGGCAGGCCATATAAAACCTCCACGTCCTGCAGTGTGATGGTGGCCTCGCCAATGGGCAGGTGGAAAGTGTGTCTCCGGTCGCCACCGCTCAATCAACGCCGTGATCAAAGCCCAGTCGAGCTGCAGCTGCCCGATCTGAAAAATCCTATAGAATCCCGTATCCTGCAGGCGCTGGACTATACGATGATGGAGATCTCTGTCCCTCAAAAAATCCCACAGGTCATCCACTCTCCTAGCACACAGAGTCTAGGACAGTAACTCTCCCTCCCATACGTGGGCGGACCTATGATCGCCCTGTAGCACTAATAGCTCAGCGGAGTAAGGGCCGGGATGTACAGGCGGCACGTCCATACCGTCAACTGTAAATTAAACAACATTAATTGTATGTTTAATCTGTAAATTAAATAATTAATTTTTTGAGTTATACAATATTTAATTGGACAGGGTATATATATCTATTGGGTTCTAGGCTCGATATTTATGGCCCAATAGCACGAAGTTATCCTGATTTCAATATTTTTATAATTTCGTGTGTTTTTTTATAAATTAAATTTTTAATAATTTAATTGGACAGAGTATATATACCTATGGGTTTCAGGCTCGATATTTGAGGCCCAGTAGCACCAAACTATCATGAATAATTATGTATGTCAATTTTAATATTTTTATAATTTCTTGTGTTTGTTTTATAAATTAAATTATTAATTTTTAATTATTTGATTGGACAGAGTATATATACCTATGGGTTTCAGGCTCGATATTTGAGGCCCAGTAGCACCAAACTATCATTAATAATTATGTGTGTCAAATTCAATATTTTTATAATTTCTTGTGTTTGTTTTATAAATTAAATTCTTAATTTTTAATTATTTGATTAGACAGAGTATATACCTATGAGTTTCAGGCTCGATATTTGAGGCCCAGTAGCACCAAACTATCATGAATAATTATGTGTGTCAAATTCAATATTTTTATAATTTTGTGTGTTTGTTTTATAATTTAAATTATTTATTTTTAATAATTTAATTGTACAAAGTTTGTATTTCATCTACCAGTATAAGAGATACTTAAACTACAGGGATTCTACCCTAAAATACTCTACACTTTACTATGCTAAAAGGCTCTACATTTTACTACGCTAAAAGCTTCTACATTTTACTATGCTAATAAATAATCTAAACTAAATATAAACAAAAAATACATTTTAATCACATAACATTCTCAAAATACATATAAAACAGTAAAAGATATTAATTAATATTTTTATTAACATAAACAATTATTTCTCAATTTTACATTTTTTTAGAACACTAATATCTTAGTCCGGATAAATATAACATACTAGTTTCCCAAATAAAACACAAAATGACATGGAAACAAATTCAAGTCAACTAATATGCATTATTATACATGTTTCGACATAAAATAAATCGAAATACCTCGATTTATGATTTTCGGAAAGTGAATTAGTTGAAAATTTGAGTCTGAAATAATGAAACCACAATAACACGATTCTTTGCTACGATGTGGAACCTTCGTTCTTGGCGTTTTGTGTGACGAGTGGGGCCCACACGATCGTCTGCATAACGCGAAAAATTTGGGCGTTATATATGTATAGCGCGGTAATATACTGTACTGTACATTAACGGACAAAACTCCATTAATATATAGCGTGGTATATTACCACATTATATATAGAAATATAGCTTCTTTTTTTTTCCAACACATTAATGTTACTTTTGTCCAGAAACCCAATAATTGGGTTCCGGACTCGCTGAATTACCATTTACCAGTTACTACGGTAAAAGTGCAGGAGTCTAATCACGCTTCAGGTGTCGGCGAAAAGAGTAAATCACGAGATTTCAGTTTCTCGAGGAGAAATTGATGTTAGCCAAATTTTAGCGGCGTTTGAGCAAACACGAGAACTAAATAGGAGCTATACACGTGGCCTTAATCCCTTGCGTGTTTAGTTTAAAGTATAGAAAAATAATATAAAAAGGTAATTGGTAGGACCCACCACATGATTTCATCCACGCCTGCCATGTCAGCATATATATGTCGTTTTTTGTAGGTAAGAGAACGACAGAGAAAAGAGACTTTATCTTTATTGTCAAACGACACCTCCTATCAACTATTTATGTAATTTTTCTTAATCTCATTACTACAAATAATTCTATCTATATAATAAAAATAATAAAAGAAGAACAACAATATTACAGAGAAAGAGAGAGAATTCTTATTGAATTTTAGGATAATTTACAATGGGGTAAGACCCTTTTATTTAAGGGAAAAAATGGTTTATGTCCAAAATAAAACTCTCTAAAAGATAGATATTCACTATAATTATAATTCTATTCATAAAACTCCCCGTTGAATGTCTACTCAATAAGTAATGTGCATCATTAAAACCTTAACTAAAATAAAATTTAGTGGGAAAAAAATTCTAATAAAGGAAAAAAAGTACACATGTTTAGAAATACACCTTTTGGTTGCCTCGTTAAAAACATTGCAAGGAAAACCCAGTGGGACAAAATCTTGTAAGGAAAAAAGAGTGCAACGCGTATTAACTCCCCCTAATGAGAGCACCAATTCACATCCTTGAGCCTTCACATCCCAATCTTGTAGATTAGCTTCTTGAAGGTTGACGTCGGTAGAGACTTGGTGAACAAATCAGCCATATTATCACTTGAACAAATTTGTTGCACATTGATATCACCATTCTTTTGAAGATCATGTGTGAAAAATAAATTTGGTGAAATGTACTTTGTCCTATCTCCTTTTATGAATCCTCCTTTCAATAGGGCTATGCATGCTGCATTATCTTCATACAAAATCCTGAGTAATTTGTCACATTTCAAACCACATTTGTCTCGAATAAGATGTGTTATAGACTTCAACCACACACATTCTCGACTTGCTTCATGAATAACAATTATCTCAACCTAATTAGATGAGGCCGGGATAGATCCTTATTCACATCAAGTGATCGAACAACCATCAGGGTACTTAATGGATGTGCTCCATCCATGTAAAACCGTTTTAATACCTTTTCTATGTAGGCAGATTGATGAACAAAAATCCCGTTTGACATATGTTCAATTTGCAAACCGAGACATAATTTTTTATTTTCGAGATCTTTCATCTCGAATTCCTTCTTTAAATAATCAATTGCCTTTTGGAGTTCTATAGGAGTTCCAATAAGGATTATGTCATCGACATAGACGACAAGTACAACAAATTCCGATGGATGTTGTTTTCTTTATAAAGACACATGGAAAAATGACATCATTTATATAACCTTCCTTTAATAAATATTCACTAAGACGATTATACCACATACATCCTGATTGCTTTAGACCATACAAAGATCTTTGCAATTTGATTGAAAACATTTCCTGGGACTTTGAATTATGTGCATTAGGCATTTTAAATCCCTCGGGAATTTTCATGTATATCTCATTTATCAAGTGAGCCATAAAGGTAGGCGGTAACCACATCCATTAAATGCATGTCAAGCTTTTCATGGACAACCAAACTAATGCGATAACAGAATGTTGTAGCATCCATAACAAGTGAATATGTCTCTTCATAATCGACACCGGGTCTTTATGAAAATCCTTGTGCAACAAGGCCTGCCTTATATCTTTGTACCTCGTTTTTCTCATTTCTCTTGCGTACAAAGACCCATTTATAGCCAACAGGCTTAACACCATCAGGTGTTTGGACTACATGCCCAAAAATTTCATGTTTCGCAAGTGAATTCAACTCTGATTGGATTGCTTCTTGCCATTTTGACCAATCACGTCTTTGTCGACATTCTCCAACAGATTGAGGTTCAAGATCCTTACTATCTTGCATAATGCTAGATGCAACATATGCAAAGACATAATCCACCGCTATATCCACTCGATTCAAATTTGTCTCAATATCGATTGGATTTATTTATAGCTCCTTATTTTCTTGAGTCTCGGGCTCAGTGGTTTCCTGTGAATCTCAGAATTTGTCAAATCGTGGATTTCTTCGTGAGACTCTTTTGTAGTGTCATTTTGATCATTTGCTTTCCTTTTTCTAGGATTTTGATCCTTAAAACCCAATGGTCTGCCACGTTTTAGGCGTGCTTTTGACTCATTAGCAATGACACTAGAAGATTGTTCAACGAGGACATCAATATGGATTGTAACATTCTCTGCAGGGATATGTGATTTTGTTATCCTTTTCAGATCCGTAAATGCGTCTGGCATTTGATTTGCTATTCTCTGTAAATGGATAATCTTTTGCACCTCTTTTTCACAAATAGAAGCACGTGGATCAAGATGAGATAATGATATATTTTTCCACAAAATTCTCCGTTTGGCTTCACCAATTTCTCCCCTCAATATTGGGAAAAGTGTCTCATCAAATCGATAGTCTGCAAATCTAGCAGTGAGAAAATCCCCCGTTAATGTTTCGAGGTAGCGAATAATAGAGGGCAATTCAAACCCAACATATATTTCTAACCTTCTTTGGGGACCCATTTTGGTGCGATATGACGGTGCTACATGCACATATACTGCGCATCCAAAAATTCTTAAATGGTATATATTAGGTTCATGACCCTAAACTAATTGCAACGGGGAATATTTATGATAATTTGTCGGTCTGAGACGAACTAGCATTGCTGCATGCAAAATGGCGTGACCCCAAACAGAGGTGGGAAACCTCGTTTTCATGAGTAACGGTCTTGCTATCAATTCCAGACGTTTAATTACGACTCTGCAAGGCCATTTTGAGTTTGAACATGAGCTACGAGATGTTTCACTTTTATCCCAATTGATAAGCAATAATCATTAAATGCTTGGGATGAAAACTCAACAACATTATCAAGTCTAATAGACTTAATTGTATTATCGGAAAATTGTGCCCGTAAACGGGTTATTTGTGCCATTAATTTTGTAAACGCCAGGTTGTGAGATGACAATAGGCACACATGAGACAATCTTGAAGATGCATCTATTAAGACCATAAAATATCTAAATGATCTACTAGGTGGGTGAATAGGTCCACAAATATTCCCTTGTATACGTTCCAAAAACGCAGGGGACTCAATCCCAACCTTTGTTGGTTGCCTTGAGAACAAGAAGTGCAAGAAAATTAATTATTTAAAAGAATCTTTAAATTCTTTAATGGATGCCCATGTGAGTTTTCTATAATTTGTCTCATCATAATTGATCCAGGATGTCCCAATCGATCATGCCAAAGTACAAAAGTATTAGATTCAGTAACCTTTTGGTTTGCGGTAGAATGTACCTCAATTGCACTAATTCTTGTCCAATACATGCCACAAGATAAAGATAAAAATTTCTCAATAACTCTTTTGTGGCCAGAGACATTCTTGGTCATGATGAAATATTCAAGATTATTCTCATCTGTTGTCTCAATATGATATTCATTTCGGCGGATATCTTTAAAACTCGACAAGTTCCTCTTAGACTTGGAGGAGAACATTGCATTCTCTATGATAAGCATTGTTCCCTTAGGTAGAGTTTTAGTAGCTCTTCCAGAGCCTTCAATTAAATTACTACTACCAGAAATTGTAGACATCTGCCTTACACATACTTAAATGAGAGAAAATTTTCCTCTCTTTGAATATTGTATGTGTCATACATGCATCAACTAAACAAATATTTTTACAATTGAACTTTGTTCCAAGTTTATTTTATGAGATATCTATATTTGCTTCACATGGTTTGACATACAAAAGAAATATACGAATAAATATTAGTATTTTTAGAGATAAAGGAAAAGAAGCAAAGTGAAGTCAAAAACTAAAGAATGACTTATTCAATAAGTGAGATGATAATTTTCCGTAAGACACTTTCTTTAATTGAACAATTTAATTAGAAAACAAATATTATATTTTAATGCAAAAATTTCGTATAGTACCAGTTGATTTAAAATCAATTCTAACTTATTGAAATGCTTTAGCAAACAGTGGCACGCTGGTCCGTAAGACACTTTTTTTCGTTTGCAAGTTTTCGTCATTTTTTTTTGTAATTTATGTTAGGAGTTGATTTAAATCAACTGATACTCAAACATGACGATTCTACAAACTTTATTGTTCCCACAAATTGGCAGAAAATTTATGATTCAGTACTTTGTTGATGGACTAGTATACCGATATTAAGAGCACGAACTTAGGTCTATTAGTATATTTCAAAAAAAATTCTTTTATCATATATTAAAAGTAACATGGTCAATAAATGAAGTAAACAGTGGGCAAACCTTTACCACTAACAAAATAAGAAAATTGATTCTTGTTGGTCTTTTAATAAGATCAATACTCAAACTCAATAATGTAGTGCGATAACAAGCAGACAAAATCCAAACTTTATTCAATGAAATTATACTAATTTGACATACTAATTAATTCTAATTGTAAAACTACTACCCATGTAAATTAATATAATTACATGATGTTTATTCACTAACTAATACGAATAAGCCAAAAAAATAAATAAAATCAAACTACTCAATCTTCTTTAACCACAGATTCATCACCGATCAGGTAGTCTATTTTTCCATCAGGGCGCTCAAAGAAGTCTGCCACATCTAAGTGGGTGATGTCAAATTCATCGTCATAGACAAAATTAGCTTCAGGGCCTTTATTCTTTAGAGATGCTTGATAAAGCTCAACCAACTGTCTTGGTGTACGACAAATATTTGCTCAATGCCCTTTTCCACCGCAACGATAACATTCAGTTTCTGAACCATTTGCCTTTGGCTTCTCTTCTTTTCCTTTCCACTTTTGGTGGTTATTTTTCTTTGGGGATGATTAACACCAGGAAAATTTCTTCCTTGTCCACGACCAGGGTTGTGAGCATGTGATTTTTACTCGCCATATCGTCCTATAAAAATCTCAATAAATCAATTGATTTTATGAATTTTTATTGATTTTCAGTGATTAATTGTGAAAGATTTGTATTTATGCATATCCATAGTTCATCTTTTAAAATTGTTAAAAATTGCATCACTATTATCAAGGAATTACAAAGTTATAATTAACTAAATAATAGACGAATGATGGTTATTTAACATAATGTAGTTTTAATAACTAATTACTAAAAATTAATCTTTTTTATTCAATAAATCATAGATTTAATTAGGAATATAAAATTGGTCGTTTTATTCTTGATTAATCTGTAAATAGATGAAAAATAAGGTTTAAATTAATTACTACATTTTGGATTAAATTAGATTTGAACTTAATTAGATTAATTAGTTTAATTAGTTAAGAGAGCCAAAATCGGACCTGGGCCAAGAAATACCCAGGCCCAATCCGTATCTCTATACACTCAAACAACTCAGCCAAAATCCTATAGCCCACCCGACCTGCCCCTACACTATCCAAACGACCCCGTTTCACCCCAGAAGTGATTCCAGCCGTTGATCAAAGCAAATCAAACGGCTGGGAACTCCCAACCCTCCACTATATATATGTCCAAACACTCACCACCCCCCTCATTCCATCCAAATCCTAACCCCCTAAACCCTAGAGCCGCCTTCCCTCCCCTTCGTCTCTCTCTCTCTTCTGCCTCGACCAAACCCTAGCCGCCCTAGGTTTCCGCCACCAAAACTCGCCTAACGGTGGCGGGCCATCTCCAAACCACCCCAAACTTTCACCCTTAACCCCATTCCACCATCAATTTCCCCAAAATCCCACCCAAAATCACCCGATTTCAGACCTAAGAATCTGAAAAATCTAAAATGCTACAACGGCGAAGCTTCTCCAATCAACCCCAAATTCGCACCAGAAGACCCTCACCTTTCCCTCAATCACCTCCCACCATCGATTTCCCCAAAAACCCATCCAAAATCGTCAAATTTCGGATCTAGGAATCCAGAAACCCTACCTTCCCCTTCTGGCCAATCTGAAGTCCTTCAATGGTTTCTACCTACATGGATAGATAGATCTCATCGAGGGCTATTGATTCATGTGGGTTGAAGTCATTTTCAAACCCTCCGGAGTCCGGCCAAGGTCCGACGATTCTATTTTTTTTCCGCCAAAATCCCTTTAATGGGTATCCTACTTCTCTCTTTAATGTTTCTGTATAATATATAAAAAAAAAGAATCATGTTAATCACTGTTTAGTTTAGCTGATTTTGATTTGTTTAGTCATTGTTTTCCTTTTGCTCATGTTTATTTGTTGATTCTGTTAATGCATGTTTGGATTAATCAAACCCACTTAGATATTGGAATAATGCAAACTAGGTCTTAATTAAGTTTTAACAAAACTGTTTCATGTATCCCTGTGCCCATTATTCTTTTCCTTTTCTTCATCATTTTTTCTTATCAATGAAAAGAATCCTATGTGTGTGTTTCAGATTATTGTTCTAGTTTATTCTTTTACTTTTGTTTATGTTAAATCTCAAGTTAACAGCATGCCTTAGTCATTCTAAAAGCTTAGTAATATGAATTCCTTGTAATCCTGTCCATGATCCCTCTCTATGTGTTTTCTTAGTTCATTGATAGTTGTCCAGAATACTGATAGTCATATGGTTAGGAGTTTTATTTGCTTAAGTCATATGTCTGTTCATAATTTGAAATGTCAAGAGTAAAGGTTTCTGGTCTTGAGTTTCTTGTTATTGATTGCCGTTAGTTAATTGCAAATAAGGTTCGTTGTTTGATTGCTTATATGCCTAATTGTGTGATTAGTTGAGGTTAATGAGATGGAATTTCCTAAATTATCCCTGCTTAGGTATCTAGTCAACTAGGTCTTAAACAATTAACTGAAACTATTAACCTAAGTTCAAGGATTTGAATTGACTAACCTAAGTTTAAGTAATTGAGTTAATTAGTTCCAATTAAGTCAGTTTAGGCTAATAATACCTATTAGTCCTAGTTAACTAAAGAACATATCTAGGGTTAACTAACCAAAGTTAATGCCTAGTTAACTAGTGAACCTAACTAGTGTTAGTTAATTAGAGTTAAATAATAACCCAAGTGAGTAACCCTGGTTACCTAATGGTAAATATAGGGACTTCAAGGGGTATATTAGGTGATGTAGATTAGGAAGTCGGATTTTTTAAGGGTAAAAGGTTATTTTCTAAAGAGGAAGGTTCTAGAAGAGGGGCAGCTGTTCCAAAGATAAGGTTGACAGCTGCCCTATGCACCCTATGTACTATTCCAACTCTTGAATTTGGAATATGCCAAGGCATATCCCATTCTCAAATATCTTATAAATACACCCCTTCCCCTTAGTCTAGGGGAGGTTTTTTTTTTGGACACTCTGAAAAAGACTCTCTTCTAGCTGCTGAAAAAGACAGAAATACTTTCCATTTAAAAACAAAAGGTTCCCAAAAAGAAAAGTGTTATTTTGAAAAGGAAAATCTGATTTCTTTTTGAAAACAAGCTCACAAATAGATGGCCTAGTTCAGCTCCTATCTTCTGTTTTTTGGATTCTGATTTCTGGAAGTTTTTCTTCAAGCATTCATACTCGATATTTCTGGGTTAATTATTGCTGGGCTGCTTGGTCTTTTCTTTGGTTGATCTGCTTCTGTTGCTGCTAAATCTGTCTCCTCTTAGCTGTTTTTACTGTCTGCCTGACCTTTATTTGGTCAGGATCCTTGTTGTTTTCTCTTCAAAAGAGGTATGTAACATTGAACCTTAAATGAAATTGTTTAGACTCAGAATTTGTTGTTAGTTTGATGCTGAAATGTTTGACTCTTGCTATGTTTCGAGATTATGTCAAGCTGAATCTTCTTCTCCTTGTTCTTGGTATATAAATCTGAAGTAAGACTGGTTGATGTGACATTAATGAATCTGAATATGTATTGTGTGTGCAATATCTAAATCTTTGGAATCATTTTGAGTTGGTTAAAATGCTTTGAGTATTGTTAGATATTAGTTTTGTGTTAGTCCACTAGTGGAACAATCTGTACTAGGATGTTGAACTTGACCTTTTCTAAGGTCGGGTTCTTTCCATAAGAGTGCAGAAATACACTTTTGATTGAGTCTCTTTGGTTAATGAAGAGATTCAACAAGCAAGTCTCTAGGTAGTTTAGAATGTTGGCACTAGGGTAGATGAATTTGACTTCTTAATAATCAAATTCACCCCATGATGGTGCATAAACAGTAGCCTGAGGTGTTGGAAATCACCTCCTTTTACGGATAAAATGGGTAATCAAAAGGTTCTCCAGAGTAAAGAATCTGAATCCCTTAACATGATCAGATTTATTCTCTAAAAAGGGGCTTAGAAAATCAAAGTCGTGGTATAAGTATGAGTTGAATGTCAATAGACATAAAATATGACCTCATTGGAAATGAATCTGACCCCTTTTATGGTGAGATTCAGTCCATAAAAAGGCATGAAACAACATAAGGGTAAATGAACCTGACCCTTTATAATGGTCAAGTTCACCCCATATTTTAGATGCTCAGAGAGTAGCTTATCACCCTTCAAGGGTACAAAATGAGGTAATAAACAAAGGCTCTAGAGTAGGGAATCTGAATCTTCCAAATGGTTAGATTCACTCCCTCGACATGCCTAAATAATCAAATTCAAGGAATAAGTATGGACTGAAGGTCCAAGGTATGAAAAAATGACATTCTGGAGTTGAGTTTGATCCTTTTATGGTCATATTCACGCAAAGCAAGTACATAAATGATTCTGCCTTTAGAACAGTTAAATATAAGCATTATCCGGATTAAAATTGACCTTCTCATGGTCAGTTAGGTTCTGATGGATGCATAACACCTAATTAGTTGGGGTGTTCTACATATTACAAAGGTGGGCTCAAATGTAGGACCTTAAGGGAATTCAAGTCAGACAAATTAGTCGAAGTCTTCATTTTAGTTTTCTTTCTTCTGGAAAATGTATCTTGATAGTAGTAGTCAAGATGTAATTCATCTGTAATTTATTTTCAGAACTGTTGTAATATAAGACTGGACATCATATTTGTAATTTCAGGAAATGTGTGTATTTAGTTTCAGATTTTAAAGTAGATTCGAACGGACATTTTTAGACAGTTTAACATTTGAAAATGGGCCAAACTATTGACAATGACTTGACATGGTTTAAAATAGCTTGAACACGGTTTCTGGGGAAAAATACGAAAAGCTTTTAGCCTCATGGCTGTGTCTCTTCAAAAATTAAATATAAATTTTCAGGCATCAATTGTTTAAGTATTCAGATTTGATTAAAAATTCAAAAGCATTCTTTTTCGAAACCTCTTTTCTACAACTTTGTGCTCAAATTGGTCTGCCTAAACGCCCTGTAAATACCCATTGAAATTCTGAGAAAAAATGATTATTTTTATATCAAAGGAGTTTCGAAGTATATACAAATATGATTTTTTCATTTAAGGCGTTTCTCATCAGATCCACTTCGTATTTTTCAAATTCCAAAATCCTTAACCACATGTAGGATTTAATATATGAAACATATATGCATGGGTCTAGGATATCCGAATTTGATAAAACCATTCAATTAATGATCTATGTGTTTATTTGACCTTTCAAGTATGTAATTTGTCAACCTGTAATTTTTCCTCGTTAATATGCTATAATTAAGATGTATAGTTACTCTCTCTTGTGAAATTAGCCACAATTAGGATTAGCCAAAGGGTTAAACGATAACAATGGGGCTAAAATTTGGCCATAGCCCAAGTATTATGTCCTTTAGGCTAGTGAACTTAATTTTAGATAATTCTCTACATATCCTCTAGGTAGAAAGGAAAAATACCCCTTTAGTTTGAAATTCAGTAAGTGATCAAAAATTATACCATAACCTACCCTCGGGAGTGACAACTCATGCCCCCGACCCTCACCCCAAACATTAACAAAATGTACATAGCAACCACGGGTGCATTTCATGTGACGTGTTTGTCGTGTGCTAAAAAATAACAAGTGCACGCCATCGTGACTTGTTTAAGATAAATCCATAAACGTCCTAATTGATCTTAAAACTAAATGCTCCTTCAAATAGAAAACATAAAGAATCATCAAACATCGCCTAAAATAGGCACTATAAAACCGTCGCGACCATAGTCTTGACTACGTTATCTACACCCGGGTGTGACAACTCATGTCCCCTTCTTCAAATTCAAATTATAATAAAAATTACATATTGTAATTGCGGGTGAATTTCATGTGGCGCAGTTATAATATGTCCAAAAACAAACAAGTGCACGCCATCATGACTTGTTTCAAGATAAATCCATAAATATTAAAAAGCGGTTTTAAGAAGTGAAAAAAGGCTAAAAATCACAATAGGTTTAAAATATGTAAATAATCAGATAATTAGGCCAAATATTAATAGTTAAGCGACCGTGCTAGAACAACGGAATTCGGGAGTGCCTAACACCTTCTCCCGGGTTAACAGAATTTCTTATTCGGATTTCTAGTTCGCAGACAATTTAAAACAGAGTCAAAATTTCCTCGGTTTGGGATTTTAAAATAAAATGGTGTCCCGGAACACCGTAAAAATCCGGGTGGCGACTCTAAAATTAATAAATAATCCCAAAATCGAATAAAGTCACTTAAAATGGAAAAACTCCCTTATCCAACCTCACAGGGTGAAAAAGGAGGTGTGACAACGGTCACGACCACGAATAGGGCCACGGCCTTTTCCACGCTTAGCATAATGGGAATATATCTCATCCACTTCAGGCAATGGTGTAGTCCCAGTGGGTCGATGTTCGTGATTTCTCATGAGCAAGTCGTTATTTCGTTCAGCCACAAGGAGAAGAGAAATCAAATCAGAGTACTTCTTGAAACCTTTCTCTCGATATTGCTGTTGCAAGACCATATTGAAGGCATGAGACGTTGTGAACATATTTTCAAGCATATCATAATCAGTGATAGTATCTCCACTGAGTTTCAATTTAGAAGTAATTCTGAACATCGTAGAATTATATTCGGAAACAAACTTAAATTCTTGGAGCCTCAGATGAGCCCAATCATATCGTGCTTGTGGAAGAGTGACCAACTTTAAGTTGTCATATCTTACCTTTAAGCCATTCCACAAAATAAGTGGATCTTTGACTATGAGATATTCTATTTTCAACCCTTCATTAAGGTGATGGCGCAAGAAAATCAAGGCCTTAACACAGTCTTGGGTAGATGCTTTATTTTTATTTTTGATGACGTCTCCAAGACCCATTGCATCTAAATAGATTTCAGCATCCAACACCCATGTCATATAATTCTTGCCCGAAATTTCAAGAGCAACGAACTTTCTTTTCATAATGTAAGTCATAATTAAAAAGAGGAGAAAAGTTATACCTTAATTTTTTCAAAGAGTTTCTTGAGATGGTAGAGTCTCGTGCTGATAACGTGTGATAAAAACAATAAAAGAAGAAGAACAATATTGCAGAGGAAGAGAGAGAGAGAGAGAGAGAGAGAGAATTCTTATTGAATTTTGAGATGATTTACAATGGGGTAAGACCCCTCTATTTATAGGTAAAAAATGATTTATCCACAAAGTAGAACTCTCTAAAAGATAGACATTCACTCTAATTACAATTCTATCCATAACAATCTAGAAATACCCTTTTATCGTTATACAACTTTTTTCAGTTTCCCACCAAGTGTACAAATACCTACTTGAGCCTCGGCGTATTTAAATTTGTGATATATAAAGCCTATTAAGAGTGAAAGTGCCAAAATTTTTTATTAAAGGTTTTTATCCTAATGGAAAACAGGGTATGAACAACGGAAGCAAATAGCCAGGATCACTTGCATATAATATTGTAATGACCCGACCGGTCGTTTTGAGAATTTGAAATTTGCTTGGATGTTTGAGGGCGTGAGTATCTCCGTATGATGTATTATGACTTATGTGAATCATTGGTTTTGGTTTTCAAGGTATTCGGAATTCATTTAGAAGAATGATTCCCAGCTAGAATGTTTAAGTTGGAAAAGTTGACAGAATATTGACTTATGTGTAAACAACCTCGGATTTAAATTTTTATGGTTCCTTTAGTTCTGTTAGGTGATTTTGGACTTGGTAACGCGTCCGAAATGTGATTTGGAGGCCCGTGGTAGAATTTTGCTTGAATTGGTGAAAGTTAGAATTTTGGCAAATTTGGTCGGCGGTGGAAATTTTGATATTGGAATCGGAATGGGATTCCAGAAGTTGGAACAGGTTCGTGGTGGCATTTTTGACGTGTGTATAAATTTTGAGGTCATTCGGATGTGATTTGATAGGTTTCGGCATCGTTTGCGAAATTTGGAAGTTTAGAAGTTCTTAGACTTGAATCCGAGGGTAATTCATGTTTTTGATGTTGTTCGAGGTGCTTTGATGATTGGACTAAGTTCGTATGATGTTATGAGACGTGTTGGTATGTTTGGTTGAGGTCCCGGGGGCCTCGGGTTGATTTCGGGTGGTTAACGGAACAATATTGAAGTTTGAAGGATTGCTGAAGTGATCTGGTTCTGGTTTTTTCGCACCTATGGTGGGGAGTCCGCAGGTGCGGACCGCATAAGCAAAGAGAATGATCACAGGTGTGGGCAAGAGTGTCCTGGACTGGAAGTGCAGGTGCGAGATTAGGAGCGCACCTGCGAGACTGCAGATGCGGTAGTGGAGCGCAGATGTAGAATATCGCTTGGGAAGGAAGGATCGCAGAAGCGGGCAGGGCCCGCAGGTGCGCACCCGCAAGTGCGATTGTTTGACTGCAGATGCGGAATTTGGGCGAGTAAGTGAGATCCGCACCTGTGATGAGATTTCCGCAGGCGCAGCATCGCAAAAGCGAGATGTGGACCGCATGTGCGGTTCCACTGAGCAGAAAGTATATAAAGGAGACTTCACGAATTTTTTCCCATTTCCATCATTTTGAACACAGGTTTTGGAGATTTTGAAGAGATTTTTGAAGGGGATTCAAGGGCATTCAGTGTGGTAAGTTGTTTTAGCTCTATTATCTTTAGCCATGGTGTTTTCCCATTGTTTTCTCACCTAATTAGTGGAATTTTGAAGTAAAAATTTGGGGGTTAGGGCTTGGAATTTGGAGAGGGTAACTTGGATATTTGAGGGACCAAATGATTTCGGATTTTGATGAAATTGGTATGGGTAGACTCATGAGTGAATGAGCTTTCTAGTTTTGTGATTTTTGTCATATTTCAATACGTCCCAAGAAGCTCATCACTTCCTTCTTGTACTTTGGAGGTGGAAAATCCTGGATAGCCTTGACCTTTGATGGGTCCATCTCAATTCCTTGGCGGCTGACGATGAATCATAACAATTTTCCAGAAGGGGCTCCAAAGGCACATTTTGCAGGATTCAATTTCAAATTGTACCTCCGAAGTCGATCAAAGAATTTTCTCAAGTCTACTATGTGATCTGTGCACTTCTTGAATTTGATAATGATGTCATCCATATATACCTCTATTTCCTTGTGTATCATGTCATGGAAAATAGTTGTCATAGCTCTCATATAAGGGTCCCCAGCATTCTTCAGGCCAAACGACATCATTTTATAGCAGTACACCCCCCATGGTGTAATAAAAGTTGTTTTCTCGGTATCTTCTTCATCCATCCAGATCTGATGATACCCCGCGAAGCAATCCACAAAGTATTGGAGTTCATGCTTGGCACAGTTGTCGGTCGATATGTGTATATTGGGTAATAGGAAATCATCTTTGGGACTTGCTATGTTTAGGTCCCGAAAATCGACACATACTATGACTTTCCCATCCTTCTTCGGAACTGGCATAATATTGGCCAACCAAGTCAGATATTCAACCATTCTGAGAACCTTAGATTTGATCTTCTTGGTGACTTCTTCTTTGATTTGCAGGCTCATGTCTTGAACTTTCTGAGCTTCTGTTTTACCAGTGGACACGTTGGGTTGGTAGGTATTTTATGAGCCACGATTGATGTGCTCAAACCAGTCATATCATCATAAGACCATGCGAAATATCTTCATATTGCTTCAGGAAATGGGTGTATTCCTCTTTATCTAATGGTGACAGGTGAATACTTATGCGAGTTTCTTTGACTGTTTCGGAATCTCCCAAATTGACTATCTCAGTTTCGTCCAGGTTGGACTTCGGCTTGTTCTCAAAATTCTCAACTTCTCTGACAATTTTCTCAGATATCATATCCTCCTCTTCTATTTCTTCTAAGTAACTATCCTTATATTGCGTTGTCTCATTACTCACAGTTGTTGGTTCATCAAGATAAGAAATAGTAATGTTGTAGAGAGAAAAATGGAGAAGATAGTAATAAATAATAAATAGAAAATCATTGATAAGTATCAAGACGTCAACAAAAAATGATTTTAATGATTCAAACAATTGTTTCAAAACATACTACTGAAAATGTTTTAAAAGTGCTCATAGGAATTGTTTTCAAAATAAATGACACTAGCAGCCAGGCTACCCCAGAAATCGATGGGCCCTTGATGGTGTGGCGGTCCAATTTCTGAGAACAACTCTCTTCTCCACTGTTTGGATAACGAGGCCTTCCTCCTCCTCCTCAACTATTAAGCTACAGTCCATATCTTCATCTTCCAAGAACAGATTCCTTAAACCAGCTAGAATTTCATCTTCTTCAGATCCCCATATTATATCATACGCATGAAAGGATTGCCTCAAATATGGTATCGGTTGCTCGAGAGCGTAATAAGGACCGCGCCATGGTGGCGACCAATTTTGATATTCGTGCTAGGTATACTAATATTCGATTCCAAAGGTTACGCCATGACGTTTTAACTGTATTGGTTTAGCAATACCCTGGAGATTCTTTTCGAGCCCTTTACCAGGTTCATATCCTGCCCATACCAATATGCTCTCTATTTTTCTACTCCACCATTTATCCTTCTCGATCGCGTTAACACGCTCAATGCGATGGTAAGTCTCTCCACCCAACTTCCTTCTAGTCTCCACAATCGGAACAATCTGGTTGGTGTATATGGGGTTACTTCCGTCTCCATGAATGATCACCTCCTGATGGTTCCATTCGAACTTCACAGCCTGATGCAGAGTGGAAGCTACAGCCCCAACAACGTGTATCCAAGGTCGTCCCAACAACAGATTGTATGAGGAGGATATGTCGAGCACTTGGAATTCAACATCAAACCAGATTGGGCCCATTTGCAAACAAAGGTTGGTTCTCCGATCGTGGCCCTTTGAGACCCATCGAATGCTTTTACGTTCATTGTTCCTGCTCGTATCTCATGAAAACCTTTGCCCAATCTCTTCAAAGTGTTCAACGGACAAATGTTGAGACTTGAACCCCTATCTATCAAGACCCTGGCAATAAATTTGTCTTCGTACTGTACTGTGACATGCATCGCCCTGTTGTGGCACAACCCTTCTGGCGGCAATTCATCTTCATGGAAAGTGATCTTATGGATTTCCAATACTTGTCCTACTATGTTATCCATCTCCCCACTGCTAATGTTGTTGGGTACATAAGCCTCATTCAATACCTTCATCAATGCATTCCTATGTGCTTCAGAATTCTGCAGTAGTGATAAGATGGATATCTGAGCAGGGGTTTTGTTCAGATGGTCAACCACAAAATACTCTCTCACTTGCACCTTCCTCCAAATATCATCTGGACTGGTTTCAATGATAGGCTGTTTGGAAGCGGCTTCTTTACTTGTTCCCCCCAAATGCTCAGGTGTGTAAACCCTACCAGTTCTGGTCATACCCTGCGCTGCACCAGGTTCTTCCATTTTCCTTTTCCTTTCCTTCTCGCTTCTGCGGTTTAGTCCCAGGGTACAACATTGGAATTAAAAGATGGTGCGGGTGCTACCGTTACGATTAATGGTGCGGTCACTTCTACTTCGAACGGAGCAGGCACGACTGAAGGTGTTGTTACTTCAACCTCGAATGGAGTTGGTGCGGCTACCTCAACCTCGATCGGTGACTGTATCTGTACCACAATAGGTGTGAGAGTGAGGAGGCATTTTGGGATCATCCCTTTCTCGAATGAGCCTAATTGACCCTTCCAGGTCCCATTCTTCATCAGTTTCTATCACATTTACCCCCTCGCCCCTGTTATCCGGGAGGGGATTGTTGCGGATATTAGGTGCAGTCTCTTTTTCCTGTATAACTTTGGTATCAATCAGCGTCTGGATCTTATCCTTCAAAGTGCGACATTCGTCAATAGTGTGACCCTTCATGCCTGAATGGTAGGCACATGTCTTATTTGGATTGACCCATTAAGAGGAATTTTCCATGGCGACAGCGGGAATCGGAGTGACATAACCGGAAACTTTCAATCTCTTATACAATTGTTCGATGGGTTCGGCAATAATAGTGTATTGTTTGGGCGGTATACTGGCGAAATTTGGCCTGGGTTTTTGGTAAGTTTTGCGGGCTGGTGGTGAGTGGTAATATGCTAGGTGGGTATTGTAAGTATGGTAAGCGGTGGCCGGTTGTTGATATCTGGGAGGTGAAGGTTGATATGTGGGTGGAGCTGTTTGGTATGTGAGAGGAGATTTCAAACCTTGGGCTACCATCATAACACCCATTGGATATGCCCCCTGACTGCAAGACTTTGTTCGTAGCTTGTAATGCCTCGAAATTTGTTACCATCCCGCTTTTGATTCCCTCTTCTATTCTTTCTCCCAATTTGATGATGTCGGAGAATTTATGATTTTCAATAACCATCAACCTCTTGTAATACTGCGGATCCTGGGCTCGGACAAAGAATTTGTTCATTTGTTCTTCTTCCAATGACGGCCTTACCTTTGCAGCTTCTGATCTCCATCGAGTAGCATACTTGCGGAAAGTATCTAGGCTTCTTCTTGAGATTCTGGATATAGAAGACATCCGGTGCATTCTCTGTATTGAATCTAAATCGATCCATGAAATCTGACACCATACTTACCTAGTTAATCCACTTCTTTGGATTTTGATTGATGTACCAGGATAGGGCGTCTCCAGTGAGGCTCCTCATGAATAGTTTTATGCGGATTCTTTCATCTTTACCAACCCCTACGAGCTTGTCGTAATACGTCCTCAGATGTATCTTTGGATCACCTGTCCCATCGAACATTTTGAACTTAGGAGGTTTGTAACCCTCTGGCAGTTCTACGTCCGACTGAATACACAAATCCTCATAGTTCAAACCTTCGATGCCTTTACCATCTTCAACACCTTGGACTCGATTTGTAAGCTTCTTAAGTTCTTCCGCCATGTTCTTGATGAGCATGTCCTTCTCGGCGGATTTCGGCGTGTACGTGGTTTACTGTGAAATGTGGGGTAAGGTTTCCACGTATATGGGGTTACTTTGGTAGACTCCAGGAATTTGGGCATAGTGATGATCGTTCGTTGACTTTTGGGGATCAGGGGTAGGTTGTGGTGCATTTTGAAGAGTATGGTAAGTGGTAGTTTGTGAATACTGGGTCGGATGATATTGGTGCTGTGGAGGAGTTGGTACTGGTGGAGGATTAGGATTTTGTGGAGGCGTGGCGTATTAATAAGGTGCAGGAGGATTTTGTGGGTGCTGGTTTTGTGTGTTTTGAGGAGGTGTTGGGTTTTGGGCGTTTTGTTGGTTGATGTCGGGGATATTAAGGGTGAAGGAAAGGTTTTCCAAGTTATGAACCTGCTCAAGTTCCCTTTGTAACTCCAGTATCTTTTTCTCTAACCACAAAACCAAGTCATTCTGTGACGGAGTACTCCAACCATCCGAAGTTTCAACATTCTCTGCATGTGTACCATTATCTTTCCTGATACCACTCATATCGTCCATCTTAGCTTTTCCTTTGTTCTTAGTATCACTTGGAGGAGGAGGAGGTGGAGGACCTCTAGATCTGGTATGATATGCTGATGATGCCAGTATGCACGAACCAACCTTAGGGGATTGGAATAAACAAAAAAAAAGAAAAGCAAAAGGTAAACAAGTCAGCAGGGAATATTAAAAGGATATTTGCAGTATTTGCGGAATTATAAGTTCGCGCCCTAATCTGGAGAACTCATTTTGCCCCAGGTAGGCCTAGGGACATATAGATTTTGGAGAAAACTAAATACCGACAACTCCACCATTTCATTAATATGATAAATAGACCAAATCTCTACTAAAACGACAATAATTATAAAGAGTCTCTAGTGGCACTTGCCTTATTACAATCGAAATCTAAAATGAAATTTAGAGAATAAGTAAAACATCATTAATAATCTACTTGGTCCCAGAGGGGCCTTCTCCAAGCTTGGCCTTCTTAGCCTCATCCAGATTCACCAGGTCGCGCACATCCAACGGCGGATATGCCCTTGCTAGATGCCCTCCTTCATTGCCTTCTACATTCTGACAATCCGATACCCTTTTCCTCATCTTTACCTCAAGTTCCATAAAACCCTGCTCCAAATACTCCAACCTTTCTGTTGATTTAGTAGCGATTCCCCTCCGTTCATTGATTGCTTCCATGTCCACTTTATGTTGTTCCAAATGCCTGACCTCAGATTCAAAAACCCTTTTGTGCAACCTCCTGTATTTGACTTGTGCCTCAACAACGTCATCTATGACCCTATTTCTCAAATCACTCCCTGGCTTGACCTCTCCTGCTATATCATCTAGCAACCATGATGGGTAGAAGTACACGTGGTAGGCATGAAACCGATCTGGCTCGATAGTATCTTTCTCCACAACAATCTTTTTATGCCACACGTGTTGTGCCTCGAACTTGAATGGAATGGCATTCCCTTGGAAGTCTTCTTTGTAATGAACCTTTTTGGAAACTAGCGGTATGACCTATTTCCTCCCAACTTACCTCATGACTCTAATAGGAGAATAAGGATAGATACCCTTTAATCCAATCAGTACTAGATGAGGAACATCTCTCGACCTGATGATGAATTCACTACTAGGGAACCACTTGAACATCCAATGTACTTTGTCATCAGTCAAATTGCTAAAGAAATGTACCCAGCTCATAGCGTTTCCTGGTTGTGCGAACCTGCCCGGGATAAAAGTCATTCTCTTCGGATGGTGATAAGATATATGGTCATTCATGGTCATCGCGGGAATTCTTGATGATATTCTCCTATTTGAAGGTGTTCCAACAGCCATATTTTCAGCAACGGATTGCAAACCTCAAAGGCCCTATATCCTTTTTTGCTACGGTCTAAGACTCGGTATATCTCAGCTACGATCATTGGGACAATAGTGTAAGTTTTCCCCTCGAATCCTTCCATTAGGGGTCTTAGTGACCTTAGCTAGGCGAGTGTGGATCCTTTCTCCTTGTATCGGGAATATCAGCATCCCCAGAAAATAGACAATGAATACAAAGACCCGACGGTGAGTCCAACCCAAATAAGTGATGGCAAACTCATCATGATAGATGCGATAGGACTTGTTGTTCTCATAACGCTCATAAAGGAAATCGAATGGTATGTAAGATTTCTTCACACAGACTAACTCATTTTTCCTGAAACCCATCATCCTTAGAAAGCTTCGAGAAGTATGATTTTTTGGTACCAACAAACCAGGGCTATCCCATGGGAGCCCAGCAAAGCCTCATATTTCCTCTAGAAGGGGAGTCATTTCTATATCACCAAAACGGAAGACGACCCTCTTTTCATACCAGAACATAGTAGCAGCCTCAATCAGTACATTGTTTGGCTGAATATCTAACAAGGAAGGTAAATTCCCGAGGACTCTTTTCACATGGTTTTTGTCACTTGGTGAGAGATTGTCCCACCAATCTAGCAACAAAGGTGGGATACTTCGAACCATGCCGAACCTGGGGACTTCGTACCTCATTTCTGCAAAATAAATAAAGTTAGCCCTTTCCCCCTCCGGATTCGACTATTTACACATTAATGATTAGAATATCGACACATTTTCTCCAAATAATGCACATATCATGATTGTACCCATTGGAATTATGGAAATCCCGGCGGGATTTGGACAAGGCTTGCCTTAGAGAGTTATTACGCGGACATCGTTCTAACCCATACTAGGTTTAGACATGATGCATGCACAATTAATATTAGAGTGGGGGTTTCTATAAGAGTCTAGACTGGTACCCTCAAGTGGACAACTTGAGAGGGAAAGGCACGGAACCGTCGATTGCACCGCTGATCGACTAGTTTTACCGCAAATAAGCCTTTTTAAATTTAAAAAGGTGATTTAGGAAGAGCGCGTACACTCATCAAGCACCGCTATGGTATTCATTACGCACGAGTGGAATATGATGTGGAGCATGTTTTATGCAAAGATAAAACAACATGTTGTCAAGTATTTTTCATGATGAAGACAAGAAATGCAGTATTAAATGGAACGTAAAAACATAAAAAGAAAGAAAAACAAGGAAGAAGTTAGCTCGCGCAATGTGAAAAAGTTGTAATAAAGCAAACGAAGGGGGTAGGGGTAGGGGTAGGGGTAGGGAGAGACATGATGTAGCAAATTTAAAAATGATTTGGAGCAAGTGAACATGACTAGAAAATAAAGGAAACACACATTGCAACCAAATTAAGCAAGGATTTGCATATTAATACAAACTCAAATAAAGGGTAAAATGGGAAAAAGGGTATACAAGTAGCAATAAAAGGGAAACGGGAGCGGGATATTCATGTAACAACAAAAACAATAAAGATACACTTATCAGAGAAGACTCCTTCATATAGACCAAGTTTGCTATGGTAAGAGACTAAAAATATTCCAGCAGAGTCGTCATGCTGTCGCGCCCTTTTTTCATGCGAAATCGGGTTTCGACACGTGACAACTCTTTTAAGGAAGGGCGTTAAAAGAGAGAGTCGCCACCTAAAGGGTTTGAGGTGTGTTAGGGAACCTATTTGAAAACTGGTTTAACCAGTTTGTGTCACCAAAGATCGGGTAAGGGCTCAAATTACCTCGAGGAGAAGGTGTTAGGAATTCCTCGAGGTCCAAAACTGTGGGTGATAGTAGGCTATATTTATGCAATTTAGATACTATCTATACTCTAATTTAGTCGCACTTTATTGATATTTGAATGCTAAAAGATAACAAAATTCTCTAATTAAGAATTTGATGTTTTGCAGGAGCTACTCCGAGCTAGGAGGGAGATAAAGAGTGTTTTGGAGTCAATATGGAGCATGGAAGGCCAATCAAAGGTTAGCCCGGTCGAAAAGGAGCGAGAAAAACAAGCTAGAATACCCCTCCAGGTGCGCGGTCGCGAATTGGACCACACACTGGAGGTAGAACAACAGTGGAAATCTGCGGACGGATCCACGGCCGCGGACGAAGGCCAAAAAGTCAGGGTTAATTATGTAATTTCATAGTCGACTAACCTAAATCTATATGAAGCTTAACTCGTCCAGAAGTCAAAGACAGCCGATTTTAGAAGATTTTGGAGGCAAGAACAAGGGAGAGAAGACGGATAATTTCCTAAGAGTTTTCATCTTCTTCTTCTTACTTCTATTGTTGATGATGAATTGTTTTCCATTAGTATGAGTAGCTAAACCTATAATCTAGGGTTGATGGAACCAATTATTGGATCAAGTTTTGACTTTGTTTGATATAATTGAGCCGTATTTATTCTATGATTGTTCAACTATGTATTGTATTGTGATTAATTTAAAGGTCCTTGATTAATCGTGTCTAGTTACCTTGTATTGCTTGAGAAAGAACACTTGGTTAGATTGTTCTTGAACAACACCACTTTCGGGTTAGTTAAGAGATTAATTACTTGAGATTAAAAGCGGGGTTAAAGATAACGAAGCTTTGGTAGGTTAATACTGAGTTGTATAAATTGTTAACTAGAGTAGTTCGAGAGAATGCTTCTAGAAAACTATCGTAATAGATCGAGAGATAATTACGGTAACCCAGAACTCATAATTCTCATAGAATATTACGGTGAGATTATAGCTAACGTGTCAGAAATTAATCCGGCAATTGGGGAAATCACTAGCCCTAGATCCTTTTATCTTTGAATTCAACTCTATTCTTGATTATTGCTAATTTTATTGTAATTTCTCTTTAGCAAAATAAATTCCACTTATTATCTATTAAAAATCTTGCATCCAGAAATTGTCGAAGCATATCTTTAGCATTAATAAAAGTTGTAGTGAATAGGTTGGTTCCCTATTGGATTCGACTCCGGACTTGAACCAGGTTATATTTGCAGAGACCGCTTAGTCCTTTTTACAAGGCATAATTGGGCGTGATCAAAATTTTGGTGTCGTTGCCAGGGAACTAACGGTGTTATTCATTACAACTTTGAAGAATTGCTTAGATTCTTAGTTTAGATAAATTTCCTGCGGTGTTAAAAAAAATTTCCATTGAAATTCCCACGTTTTATCTCTTCTGTGACACAGGTGTATGCCTAGAAACTCTTTGAGGACTGGTGAGCTTTTCGAAGAACTCTCAGATCCCGAGAAAGCATTCAGGGCATTGAATCAGGCCAAAAAGAAGAACAAACAGTTAAAACAAAAAGACCAACTTGAAATTGAAATGGACAACGTGGATGATGTCAACGGAAACAATCGAAATGATCGTGTTGACCCAAACAATGAAGTGGTGGAACCTCTTGTGCCGGAAGCTGCTTTTTATGATTGGACACAACCAACTTCTGACAACCTGGTCACTGCCATTGTTGTTCCTCAGATACAAGAGGAGACATTCCAGATCACCAACAACATGCTGCATCTGTTGCAAAATAAGGGACTGTTTTTCGGGTCATACATCGAAGACCCACAACAACATCTAAAGAACTTCCTATCAATATGTGTGACTCAAAGACAGCCGAATGTGACTCCTGAAGTAATTAAGCTATTATTGTTCCCACTCTCAGTTACTGGAGAGGCTCAAATTGGCTGAATTCACTCCCAATGAACTTTATTTCTACTTGGGAAGAATTAGTCAAGCAGTTCTTGAACAAGTTCTACCCTTCCAACAAGACTGCAAGGAAAATTGATGAGATATTACAGTTCAAGCATAAACCGACTGAAACCTTGCAAGAAACCTATGAGAGATTCAAGGGTATGCTAGTGTAGTGTCCACATTATAGCATTCTAGATCAGATGCTAGGACAAATATTCTACATGAGTTTGGCAGACGGTCTGAAGGCCAATGTAGATGCTTCAGTTGGGGGTGCATTTTTTAGCCAAACCTTCACAAAGTGCAAGGTTCTTCTTGACAAAGTGGCTCAAAATTCAGGCTGGATGACAAGAGGTATGACACTCACACCAATAGTCCATTCTGTTGCTCTTCACCCAAACAATTCCCATGCAGAAAGCATCGCCACTCTCATGACCCAGATGAGCTTACTGACAAAGAAAATTGATGAGATGGGTACAAAGCAAGTTCACATTGTGGATACAACAAATGGAAGCTTATGCTCTCCTTGCATAAATCAGTCATATGTGTGCTCGTAGAGCGGAGAGAGTGACAACAAGGGTTTCAGAGCGGACATGAATTTTGTCAATAATTTCGGAGGTCAGAGGCAAGATGGGCAGCAATGGGGACCAGCACCAAACCAACAGTATAGACCTAACCAGCCACAACACAACCCCAATCAGGGAGAAGCACGACCACAAGACCAAGTCGTGCCTTATCAAAGGCAGCAGGGTTATAATCACCAGCACCAGCACTAGTTGGCCTACCAACTACCTCATTATCAGCAGGACATTAACATGGTAGAAATCAGGAGCATGCTGCAACAACTCATTGGGGAAAATGGTAAGATGCAAGAAACGTTAGCTGCACATGATTCGGCAATTAAAGGCATCGAAACTCAATTGGTACAACTATCTATGGCCTTGAGCAATTGCCCTCAAGGAACATTTCCTGCAGATGCAAATATTAATCCAAAAGAGCAAAACCCAAATCAGCTAATGGAAGTAAGTCTCAGGAATGGAAGAGATTTATACAGAGAGAAAGAAGTTGCTCAATCTAGGATAGAGACTACGCCAACTACTCAGGAAGATGAGTCAGCAGATCTCACCGAGGTTGTAGTTGAACAAGCACATGTTGACAAGGGTAAGGAGAAATAAGGTGAACAAATCTCAGAACAGGTGGTAGAAAAAGCTTCTATCAAAGAAAAAACACCAAGCAGTGAACAGAGGTTAACTCCTGCACCATTCCCTCAGAGATTGGCAAAGCAAAAGAAAGATGATCAATACACGAAATTCATGGAAATGCTTCGACAAATTCAATTGAATATTCCACTGATGGATGCTTTGATGGAGATGTCAGGGTATGCAAAAATGATGAAGGACCTGATGTCGTAAAAATTTGACTTCCAGAACCTCTCCATTGTAACTCTGACGCAAACGTGCAACACGGTAGTGACAAGACCTATGGCTCAAAAAGTGTCTGATCCATGTAATTTCACTATTCCATGCACTATTGGGAGTTATTCTTTTGCTAAAGCAATGTGTGACTAGGAAGCCAGTATAAACTTTATTCCTTTAGCAATCTCTACAAAACTGGGCATTGGCAGAGCTAGACAAACCTCAATGTTGCTACAACTGGCTGATCTCACAATCAAAAGATCGACATGAATTCTTGATGATGTTCTTGTTCAAGTGGGGAAATTTGTATTCCCTGTAGACTTTGTTATTCTTGAGTGTCAAGTGGACGAAGAGATACTTATCATTCTGGGAAGGCCGTTCTTAGCCACTAGGAGAGTATTGATTGATTGTGAGACTGGTGAGCTAAAAATGAGGTTGAACAATGAAAAAAATAATATTCAACGTTCAACAATCCATGAGGAGACCCACCGAATTTGCAAACTGCTCACTAGTGGAGGCCATAGATATGATACTGCAAGAGGAGGATGAGACCCTTAATGTCAAGGATCTCCTAGAAGCCTGCTTGACAAATTTTGAAGAGATGGATGGTGAAGGGTTGGCAGAGTGGGTCATGGCTCTCGAAGGTCAAGGATTTTGGAAAAGGGAACCTCAGTTCGAGCCCCTACGCTTAGAAGAGAGAGCAATACCACCTGCAAAACATCCAATGGAGGAGCCACCATAGTTGGACCTGAAACTTCTTCCAGTCCACCTCAAGTATGATTACTTAGGGCCTAATTCTACTTTGCCTGTCATTCTATCATCTGGTTTGCTAGTTGTGCAGGTAGAGTAACTATTGCAGGTGCTGCAGGAATGTAAGACTGCCATTGGTTTGACCATGGAAGACATAACAGGTATCAACCCAGGCTTTTGCATGCACAAGATTCTTCTGGAAGAGGGGAATTAACCTTCCATATAACATCAACGAAGGCTGAACCCGAATATGAAGGAAGTGGGAAAGAAGAAAGTGATCAAGTGGCTAGATGCGGGTATCATCTTCCCCATCTCTGATAGCAACTAGGTCAGCCCTGTTCAATGTGTGCCGAAAAAGGGAGGAATGGCGGTCGTATAAAATGAAACTAACGAGTTGATCTCGAATCGTATAGTCACGGGGTGTAGGATTTGCATGGACTATAGAAAACTGAACACAGCCACCTGGAAGGACCATTTCCCCTTGTCTTTCATTGACCAAATATTGGACAGGTTAGCTGCGCGATCTCACTTATATTTCTTGGATGGGTATTCAGGGTACAACCAGATCTCAATAGCCCAAACATACCTCACTTGTCTGTATGACATCTTTGCCTTTCGGAGAATGCCTTTTGGGCTTTGCAATGCACCGACTACATTCCAGCGGTGCATGTTAGCTATTTTTACTGAAATATTTGAGGATATTATGGAGGTGTTTATGGGTGATTTCTACGTGGTGGAGGATTCATTCGAAGATTGTCTTCACAATTTAAGAAGAGTGCTCAAAAGATGCGTGGAGACAAATTTGGTGCTGAATTGAGAAAAATGCCACTTTATGATACAAGAAGGAATAGTTTTGGGGCATCGGGTGTCCAGTAAGGGAATTGAAGTCGACCATGCTAAGGTTGATGTGGTTGATAAGTTTCCACCACCCACTTCGGTAAAGGTAGTGAGAAGTTTCCTTGGGTACGCTGGATTCTACAGGCGATTCATCAAAGATTTTTCCAAGATTGCTAACCCCTTATGTAAGCTGCTTGAAAAGGATCAGCCCTTTGTGTTTTCTTATGATTGCAGGTTGGCTTTTGAGGAGCTGAAGAAGAAATTGGTAAATGCACCCATCATTGTTGCACCCAACAGGGAGAAACCATTCGAGCTCATGTGCGACGCCAGCGATTATGCTATATGAGAAGTCTTGGGGCAGCAAAAATACAAGATAATGCACCCAATTTACTATGCAAGCGGGACGCTAAGCGGTGCACGACTCAATTACACCGTGACAGAAGAAGAAATGTTGGTTGTAGTGTTTGCCTTCGACAAATTCATGTCGTACTTAATTGGTTCAAAAGTTATTGTTTATACTGACCATGCAGAAATTAGGTACTTGATAGCAAAAAAGGAGTCAAATCCACACTTGATTCGCTGGGTTCTTTTTCTACAAAAATTCGATCTAGAAATCCGTCAAAGAAAAGGGACGGATAATCAAGTGGCAGACCACCTCTAAAGATTGGAAGGATCTAAAAAGAGGATGGAGGTTGAAAATATAATAGAGACATTCCTAGATGAACAGTTACTCGTTGTGACAATGGAGGAGACGCCATGGTATGCTGATATTACTTACTATTTAGCAAGCGGTATTGTACCTTATGAACTCTCTTGAATTCAAAAGAAAAGGTACTTCCACGATTGTTGATCTTATTATTGGGATGAACCTCTACTTTTTAAAATATGTGTAGATAACATGATCTGGACGTGTATCCCCGAGAAAGATCAACCTTCTGTTTTGCAGGCTTGCCATGCTTCACCATATGGTGGACACTTTGGAGGAATTCGGATAGCAGCAAAAGTGTTGGAATCGGGGTTGTAGTGGCCAACTTTGTTCAAGGATGCCCATGCTTGGGTCAAAAGTTGCGATGAGTGCCAAAGGACAGGAAACATATCTCGCTATCACGAGATGCCGATGACAATAATTCAAGAGGTGGAGGTTTTTTACATGTGGGTTATCGACTTTATAGGGACGTTCATCAGCTCTATGGTAACAAATACATATTGGTAGTAGTTTAATATGTCTCCAAATGGGTCGAAGCAATGGCTCTCCCAACCAATGATGCAAAAGGTGTGACAAGTTTCCTAAAAAAAAATATATTCACACGTTTTGGCACCCTGAGAGCTATAATCAGTGATGGTGGAACCCATTTTTGCAATAGAGCGTTTGCACGTCTATTGGAAAAGTATGGAGTTCGCCACAAGGTAGCCACACCGTACCACCCACAGAAGATCGGGCAAGTTGAAGTGTTTAAGAAGGAAATTAAAAGTGTCCTGACAAAGACAGTGAATGCAACAAGACTGATTAGGCGAAGAAGATGGATGATGCATTATGGGCGTACCGCACAACATTCAAAACTCCAATTGGTATGTCACCGTAAAAATTGGTGTTTGGAAAAGCATGCCACCTTCCGGTAGAGCTCGAACATAAAGCACTTTGGGCACTGCGGCAGTTGCATTTGGATATGGAGACCGCAGGCAGCAGCAGAGTCACTGAGTTACATGAGCTCGAGGAATTTAGGTTCCATGCATTTGAGAATGCTAGATTATATAAAGAAAGGATGAATATGATGCATGATAAGCACATTTTAGATCGGAACTTCAAACCTGGAGATTTGGTGTTGTTATACAACTTGAGATTGAGATTATTTCTGGGTAAGTTGAAATCCCGATGGTCAGGACCCCTCAGAGTGGTGCAAGTGTTCTCAAGTGGAGCTGTAGAGATTGAATCCGAAGATGGAACAAATAAGTTCACGGTGAATGGGAAAAGGTTAAAACATTACCTTGGAATGGTTGAAGAGAAAGGGCATAGAGTGGTGATAACTTTGGAAGATCCCCAGTACGCGAACGAAGAGTGATAACGAAATCATGCATCGTGCCACGACGTTAAATCAGGCGCTTCCTGGGAGGAAACCCATGGTTTGTTGTAAATCATCGTGCCGCGACATTAACTTATGCACTTTTTGGGAGGCAACCCATTATTTTTCTTTACTGTTGTTGTTGTAATTGATTTTCAACACATTAACCGATCCAATAATGTGCAGGGCCAAAATTATGCGCATCGGAAGGACTCGAGGGTCAAAATTTACCCAAAAATAGGAAAGAGTGCAAAAAAGACAAAAATTGGCTAGAGACAGAGATCCGCGACCATGAATTGGACCGCGGATAGGGCCGCAGATTTTGGACTGTGCTTTGTCCCCCGACCGCGGCCTCGGATTGGACCGCATATTGGGGCGAGGATTTTTGGTCCCCCTCTTTCCAACATCCGCGGATTGGATGGCGGATCTGGGCGTGAACTTGCAGCTCCCCACTGCCCAGAATTCGCGACCGCGGACGCGGTCGTGGATCTGGGCGCGGATGTAGGGAGTGTCCAGGTAAGTTTTCTTTTTATTTTTAGTTAATATTTTTTTAATTTCCCCCTTATTTTTCCCTAACCTAACCGCCCACCTCCCCCACTTCCCCCACTTCTCTTCTTTCCTTCACCACTACCAACCCCCAAACCCTTCCTCTCCCCCAAATTTTCCCATCAACAAAATCCTCTTCTCCTTCTTTCTCTTCTCCACTTAACCAATCTCCAACCTTTGTTATTCTCAAGATCTCCAAGTAAGTAACATGATTCTATTCCTCTTTCTTAGTAAATTCTTTTTTCTTTTCAGTTTTTTTATGAGTTTTTTTTCCATCATTTTCCTTAACTAGTGTATGTGTAGAATAATACAATCATGGGTACTCTTGTCTTGGTGTTGGTTTGTAGTACATATGTGTATGTGAGGCTAATTGATTTGGTTGAATTGGGGGGGGGCATTGTTGAGTTTGTGAGAAATGGTAGTCTAATTGGGCCTTTAAATGACTTGGGGGACATGCACACTACATGTTTGTTGATTTTCCTCAATGAGTGTTGAATATAAACTGTGACCAATTGTGTGAGTGAAGTCTGAATAACCGCCATTGGGTCACATATTCCGCTCTCTACTGATAGTAGTGTTTATTGTGTAGGTACCATGCAACCTTCGAGGAAAGGCGCGCTACCGGAGCCTCGTCAAGTGGTCATGGAGGTTCATCTCGGGGACGGGCACCAGCAAGTGCAGCTCCGTTTGATCGCACCAGGTTCGTCTCCAGAGCTGCCCAAAACCGGTTCAGTTTAAAGGTTACCAGGAAGCCTGTACCGGAAAGGAGTATTGATAGGGCATCCCTCCAGGATGACTTCCCTAATATGTATCGGGAGCTGATCAGGCGTAAGTTGGACAACTTCTTCGAAGAACCGGAGGAAGGTAACTTGATGCTTGTCCGGGAATTCTACTCCAATTGCCCTGAACATGAGGATAGAATTTGCATTGTGCGGAACACGAGGGTGAATGCCTCCTTAGACGCCATCCGGAGAGTATATCGCTTGACTATTTTAAAGGGGGAGGAGTATTTCTATGATACCTACAAAAGAGAACCCATCATATGGAACAGGTTATTCTGAACTATCTGTGTACCTGACAAAGAGGTCCTGCGGGTGGTGCCAGGTAAGATCTTGAATTCTGCCTCGCTCACCTTTTGAAGGAAAGTGTTGGTTGCACATCATCAACGGTATCTTGCTGCCGTCCCACAACACCACTGAGGTTAATGGGCCGAGAGCTGCTTTAATCTGGTGATTCGTGAATGGCCACAATTTTGATGTGGCCAAGGTTATCCAGTCTGAAATGTTCATCCGTTCATCATTGAAGAGGTATGGATTTTTTTCCTTCTCTGGTTACAAGATTGTGTCAGGCAGCAAGGGTGCCTGAGAACCCAAATGCGGATGGTAAGGTCAAGAAAGAAGCTAAATTTCGAGCAGACAAAGTGACCATCGGGAGAGACCTAGTGGCACATGAGGCGACTCATAGTGAAGATTCTGATACGCCGGAGGAGGGGGATAAAGGGCAGGAGGAGATTGGGCCTTCCTCAACCCCACATGAAAAATTCTCCGCAGCTGAGGGACCATCCCAGGGCAGACGGAGCACACGAATGACAACCCTAGAACAAGACATGGCAGGACTGTGCACTTCCATCACGGAGTTAGGGCCTAGAGTGGATGCCTTAGCAACCCAAAATGCAACTCTTGAGGTGTTGATGTTACACTAATGTACTCAATCTATGTGAATGTTCTCGGTGTGACGACTTAGGGAAGTCGCTCAGTGAAGTTAGCCTCTATAGAGTGTGGTTTGATTGCTCGAGGATGAGCAATGGTTTATGTGTGGGGTGTTGATAGTAGGCTATATTTGTGAAATTTAGATGTTATTTACACTCTAATTTAGCCGCACTTTATTGATATTTGAATGCTAAAAGATAACAAAATTCTCTAATTCATAATTTGATGCTTTGCAAGAGCTATTCCGAGCTAGGAGGGAGCTAAAGAGTGTTTTGGAATCAATATGGAGCATGGAAGGCCAATCAAAGGTCATCCCAGTCGAAAAGGAGCAAGAAAGGCAAGCTAGAAGACCTCCAGGTGCGTGGCCGCGAATTGGACCACGCACTGGAGGCAGAACAACAGTGGGAAATCTGCCGCCGGATCCGCGGTCGAATCCGCGGCCGCAGACGGGCGGACGAAGGCCAAAAAGTCAGGGTTAATTATGTAATTTCCTAGGTGACTAACCTAAACCTATATGAAGCCTAACTCGCCCAGAAGTCAAAGATAGCTGAATTTAGAAAATTTTGGAGGCAAGAACAAGGGAGAGAAGACGGATAATTTCCTAAGAGTTTTCATCTTCTTCTTCTTAATTCTATTGTTGATGATGAATTGTTTTAGTGAATTATTTTCCATTAGTATGAGTAGCTAAACCTATAATCTAGGGTTGATGGAACCAATTGTTGGATGAAGTTTTGACTTTGTTTGATATAATTGAGTCGTGTTTAGTCTATGATTGTTCAACTACGTATTGTATTGTGACTAATTGAAAGGGCCCTTGATTAATCGTGTCTAGTTATCTTGTATTGCTTGAGAAAGAACACTTGGTTAGATTTTTCTTGAACAACACCACTTTCGGGTTAGTTAAAAGATTAATTACTTGAAATTAAAAGTGGGGTTAGAGATAACGAAGCTTTGGTGGGTTAATAGTGAGTTGTATAAATTGTTAACTAGAGTAGTTCGAGAGAATGCTTCTAGCAAATTATCGTAATTGATAGAGAGATAATTATGGCAACCCGAAACTAATAATTCTCATAGAATATTACGGCGAGATTATATCTAACGTGTAAGAAATTAATCCGGCAATTGGGGAAATCACTAGCCCTAGATCCTTTTATCTTTGAATTCAAATCTATTCTTGATTATTGATAATTTTATTGTTAGTTCTCATTAGCTAAATAAATTCCACTTATTATCTATTAAAAATCTTGCATCTAGAAATTGTATGATTGTATCTTTAGCATTATTAAAAGTTGTAGTAAATAGGTTAGTTCCCTATAGGATTCGACTCCGGACTTGAACCAGGTTATATTTGCAGCGGCCGCTTAATCCTTTTTACAATGCATAGTTAGGTGTGATCAAATTTTGGCGCCGTTGCCGGGGAACAAACGGTGTTATTCATTACAACTTAGAAGAATTTCTAAGGTTCTTAGTTTAGATCAATTTCCTGCGGTGTTAAAAAAATTTCTATTGAAATTCTCACGTTTGAACTGTTCTATGACTCATGTGTATGCCTATAAACTCTTTGAGGACTGGTGAACTTTTCGAAGGACTCTCAGATCCCGAGAAAGCATTTAGGGCATTAAATCGGGCCAACAAGGAGAACAAATAGTTAAGACAAAAAGACCAACTTGAAATTGAAATGGACAACGTGGATGATGTCAACGAAAACAATCGAAATGATCGTGTTGACCCAAACAATGAAGTGGTGGAACCTCTTGTGCCGGAAGCTGCTATTTATGATTGGGAACAACCAAGTGTTGACAACCTGGCCACTGCCATTGTTGTTCCTCAGACACAAGAGGAGACATTCCAGATCACCAAAAGCATGTTGCATCTGTTGCAGAATAAGGGACTGTTTTTCGGGTCATACATCGAAGACCCACAACAACATCTGAAGAACTTCCTATCAATATGTGTGACTCAAAGACAGCAGAATGTGACTCCTGAAGAAATTAAGCTATTACTGTTCCCACTCTCAGTGACTGGAGAGGCTCAAACTTGGCTGAATTCGCTCCCAATAAAATCTATTGCTACTTGGGAAGAATTAGTCAAGCAGTTCTTGAACAAGACTGCAAGTCAAATTGATGAGATATTACAGTTCAAGCAGAAACCGACTGAAACCTTGCAAGAAACCTAGGAGAGATTCATGGGTATGCTAGTGAACTGTCCACACCATGGCATTCCAGATTAGATGCTGGGACAGAGATTCTACATGGGTTTGGGATACAGTCTAAAGGCCAATGTAGATGCTTCAGCTCGGGGTGCATTTTTGAGCAAAACCTTCATAGAGTGCAAGGTTCTTCTTGACAAGATGGCTCAAAATTCAGTTTGGATGACAAGAGGTACGACACTCACACCAATAATCCATTATGTTGCTCTTCACCCAAACAATTCCCATGCAGAAAACATAGCCACTCTCATGACCCAGATGAGCTTACTGACAAAGAAAATTGATGATATGGGTACAAAGCAAGTGCACATTGTGGATACAACAAATGGAGGCTTATGCTCTCCTTGCATAAATCAGTCATATGTGTGCTCGTGCAGCGGAGAGAGTGACAACTAGTGTTTCAGAGAGGACATGAATTTTGTCAATAATTTCGAAGGTCAGAGGCAAGGTGGGCAGCAATGGAGACCAGCACCAAACCAACAGTACAGACCTAACCAGCCACAACACAACCCCAATAAGGGAGGAGCACGACTACAAGGCCAAGTCGTGCCTTATCAAAGGCAGCAGGGTTATAATCAGTAGCACCAGCACCAGTTGGCCTACCAACTACCTCATCATCAGCAGGACAGTAACATGGTATAAATCAGGGGCATGCTGCAACAACTCAAAGTTAGCTGCACATGATTCCGAAATTAAAGGCATCGAAACACAATTGGGACAACTATCTATGGCCTTGAGCAATCGCCCTCAAGGAACATTGACTGCAGATACAAATATTAATCCAAAGGAGTAGAAACCAAATCAGCTAATGGCAGTAAGTCTCAAGAATGGAAGAGATTTAGACAGAGAGAAAGAAGTTTCTCAATCTAGGAGAAGGACTATGCCAACTACTCCAGTTACATTAGAGGAAGATGAGTCACCAGAGCTCATTGAGGTTGTAGTTGAACAGGCACAGGTTGACAAGGGTAAGGAGAAGGAAGGTGAACAAATCTCAGAACATGTTGTAGAAAAAGCTTCCATCAAAGAAAAACACCAAGCAGTGAACAGAGGTTAACTTCTGCACCATTCCCTTAGAGATTGGCAAAGAAAAAGAAAGATGATCAATACAGGAAATTCATGGAAATGCTTCAACAAATTCAATTGAATATTCCACTGATGGATGCTTTGAGGGAGATTCCAGGGTATGCAAAAATGATGAAGGACCTGATGTCGCAAAAAATTGACTTCCAGGACCTATCCATTGTAACTCTGACGCAAACCTGCAACGCGGTAGTGACAAGACCTATGGCTCAAAAAGTGTCTGATCCAGGTAGTTTCACTATTCCATGCACTATTGGGAGTTATGCTTTTTCTAAAGCAATGTGTGACTAGGAAGCCAGTATAAACTTGATGCCTTTAGCAATCTATACAAAACTGGGCATTGGCAGAGCTAAACCGACCTCAATGTTGCTACAACTGGCCGATTGCACAGTCAAAAGACCGACATGAATTCTTGATGATGTGCTTGTTCAAGTGGGGAAATTTGTATTCCCTGTAGACTTTGTTATTCTTGACTGTCAAGTGAATGAAGAGATACCCATCATTCTGAGAAGGTCGTTCTTATCCGCTAGGAGAGTATTGATTGATTGTGGGACTAGTGAGCTGAAAATGAGGTTGAACAATGAAGAAATAATATTCAACGTTCAACAATACATGAGGAGACCCAACGAATTTTCAAATTGCTCACTAGTGGAGGTTGTAGATGTGATACTGCAAGAGGAGGATGAGACCCTTAATGTCAAGGATCTGCTAGAAGCCTGCTTGACGAATTTGGAAGGGATGGATGGTGAAGGGTTGGCAGAGTGGGTCATGGCTCTCGAAGGTCAATGATTATGGAAAAGGGAACCTCAGTTCTAACCCCTACGCTTAGAAGAGAGAGAAACACCACCTGCAAAACCATCAATAGAGGAGCCACCATAGTTGTACCTGAAACCGATTCCATCCCACCTAAAGTATGCTTTCTTAGGGCCTAATTCTACTTTGCATGTTATTATATCATCTGGTTTGCTAGCTATGCAGGTAGAGAAACTATTACAAGTGCTACAGGAATGTAAGATTGTCATTGGTTGGACCATGGAAGACATAACGGGTATCAGCCCAGCCTTTTGCATGCACAAGATTCTTCTGGAAGAGGGACACAAAACTTCCAGAGAACATCAACGAAGGCTGAACCCGAATATGAAGGAAGTGGTAAAGAATGAAGTGATCAAGTGGCTAGATGCGGGTATCATCTTCCCCATCTAGGTCAGCCATGTTCAATATGTGCCGAAAAAGGGAGGAATGTTGGTCGTATAAAATGAAACTAACGATTTGATCTCGGATCGTACAATCGCGGGGTGGCGGATTTGCACGGACTATAGAAAACTGAACACAGCCACCGGGAAGGACCATTTCCCCTTGCCTTTCATTGACCAAATATTGGACAGGTTAGCTGGGCGATCTCACTTCTATTTCTTGGATGGGTATTCGGGGTACAACCAGATCTCAATAGCTCCTGAAGACAGAGAGAAAACATCTTTCACTTGTCTGTATGGCATCTTTGCCTTTTGGGCTTTGCAATGCACCGGCTATATTCCAGCGGTGCATGTTAGCTATTTTCACTGAAATGGTTGAGGATATTATGTAGGTGTTTATGGATGATTTCTACGTGGTGGGGGATTCATTCGAAGATTGTCTTCACAATTTAAGAATAGTGCTCAAAAGATGTGTGGAGACAAATTTGGTGCTGAATTGAGAAAAGTGCCATTTTATGGTACAAGAAAGAATAGTTTTGGGGCATCGAGTGTCCAGTAAGGGAATTGAAGTCGACCATGCTAAGGTTGATGTTATTGATAAGTTTCCACCACCCACTTTGGTAAAGGAAGTGAGAAGTTTCCTTGGGCACGTCGGATTCTACAGGCGATTCATCAAAGATTTTTCCAAGATTGCTAACCCCTTGTGTAAGCTGCTTGAAAAAGATCAGCCCTTTGTGTTTTCTAATGAATGCAGGTTGGCTTTTCAGGAGCTAAAGAAGAGATTGGTAACTGTACCCATCATTGTTGCACCCAACAGGGAGAAATCGTTCGAGCTCATGTGCGACACCAGTGATTATACTATAGGAGCAGCCTTAGGGAAGCAAAAAGACAAGATGATGCACCCAATTTACTATGCAAGCAGGACGCTAAGTGGTGAACAACTCAATTATACCGTGACAGAAAAAGAAATGTTGGCTGTAGTGTTTTCCTTCGACAAATTCAGGTCGTACTTAATTGGTTCAAAAGTTATTGTTTATACTGACCATGCAATAATTACGTACTTGATAGCAAAGAAGGAGTCAAAGCCACGCTTGATTCGTTGGGTTCTTTTGCTACAAGAATTCGAGAAGTGCTCACACTAGGGAGGTCAATGGTAGAACCTAGGTAGCCTTGGCTTTCAGCCGGCTAAGAATTAGAACTCAAAGAGCCCAGGTAACAAGTGAATTAATCCAAGGTTGAGGGACAAAACCAAGGGATACATACATAGCCAAGTTTCATGTATAACATATAGTTGAACAAGTCATAGAGTTTAAGAACAAACTTAGCAAAAATTTAGAAAACAGGTTCAACACTTGGTGCTTAAACAATCCTACATTAGCAAAGTCAAGGGAAGAACATGTTTGCAAGATTGATAAAAAGTATCATACACAGCTCATAATACAAAATAAAAGGTTCAAATTGTACTAAGTATAAGTCCTAGTGTTATGAGATAGTCACACTAATTTGGTAGCAGAACTACATTTAGACATGATAGGGAAACAAATTACAACAACTACTGGTGAATCAGGGGAGAAAAAACATGCTAAAGGGGGCATATTGATAGAGAACTAGTCGTGATTGACAGGATTAAAACATGCTACATAAGCAAGATATACCCACAGAAATTCAGAATATACTTGTGTAGTAGAATAGATGTAAACATTCATGTTTTGAAAAAAATTGACTAGTCGACTAAAGGGGATACAAATTATGCCAGTAAAGCATGTTCACATAATAGGATGGATAGCCTAAAGAAGAATAAAACACCAAAGAGATTCTAACAAGTGCAAAGATCCCAAACAGTAGTAACACATTGGCTAGTTAGACTTGAGAAGAATCTAATTTACTCAAATCAATTTTAGGCATGCTTTGAGCTATCAACATTGTGAAGTTAAACGTTAATAAAAAATTGAAGTAAAATGAACAGACTCGCACACAAAACCACCCAAAAAACTCATTAAACTAAAGGGCTTCAGAAGTGAAGACATATGCAAATTGCAGGTACATAGGAACGAAATTACATAGGTTCAATAACTCACTAGTTAAACAAAAATACAATAAAGAACAAAGTCCACAGTGTTCTGAACATCAACGAGAAGAAAGAACCCAGAATTTAGTGGCTTTGGCTTTCAGCCGGCCAAGAACCAAAGTATGGAACGAGATAATGAAGAAATAATACAATAAAGCTTAAAATTTCAGTGAGATTATGGCGATTCCAAGTTCTCCTAAAGGGGAATGGGGGAGGGGTTTATATAGTGACAGAAATCAAACAAGTAAACAAGAAAAATTGTAAAATCAAACATAAATAAGGAAGTATTAACATGCAGAATCAAATAAAAATCGAATTTAGGGAAAAAATAGGTAAACCCTAGTTGACAGAAATCGAATATTGGCCAGGAATCCTGGCTAATCGGATCCATATGGCCATGGTCATGTTGTATATGGACTAAATATTGACCAGATTCAAATGGTTGAAGCTAATCTCCCTTGATTCGGAGATTTACACTTGCCAAAATAGGAAAATCGAGTAAGAAACGACGAGACAGAGCATAAATGGAAAGGGAATCATAGAGTGATTCCATGTTGGGGTCGGATTTAGGGTAGAATGAGAGACGACTGCTAGGGTTTGACAGGAGAGGAGAAGGGAGGATTTAGGGGCGGCGGTTGGTGAGAAATGATCAGAGTGAGGGGTTTTTAGGTAATTAAGAGGGAGGGAGTAGTGTGGGTCGTTGATTTCAGATATCAACAACCACGATTAGAATGGATCTTGGATCGGGTTGGTTTAGATGGGTCGCGACTGGGTTGTGAGGTTGGGTTAATTGATTGTGATGGGGTTTATTTGGGCTAGGGTGTTAGATTTTGGGCCAGTAATTGGTCCGAAAATAGGTAGGTTTTTTATGCTAGTTTTTAAATACTCAATATTTAATAAAATATAATTTATAAAAGTAATTAATAAATAGCAAAATATCATTTGAGCAATAAAATGATTAAAATAATTACTTAATATTATAAAAATATAAAAAATCATTTTCTGCATAAATAATATAATTATACATTAATATAGGCTATATTTAGAAAATGTGCAATTAGCCCTAAAATACAATTGTAATTATAAAAATGTACTTTTAAAACATCATGTTTGTATAAATGATAAGTTTAGATGATTAAATCATCATGAAAATAATTTGAAGGATAATTACTAGATATTTATATAATAAAAATGTAGAAATAAATCGATCTAAAGCCTTTAAAACTATAGAAAACTATGAAAAATACTTGTATATGCTAATAAATCAAATGATGATGCATATATACTATTTTAAAAGTATATATATAGATATTAAAATATGAAGAAAAATTAGGTATCAACAGAAGCATTAAAAGGGGACAATAGATAGAACATCAAAACACTAGTACTTGGAACATACATTAACAATTGATGTCATTGTTTTACAATGGCTAAAAAGTCAGTGTATAAGAGCATAGAAATGTCTAAGTATTACAAGAACTAGGAAGTGAAATATGGAGCATATTCCATCTTCGGAAAACAGAATTTACTTCATCCACATTGCCGCAACAAATCCAACAAAAAGTGCAATTGAAATCGAATATAAACATCTTCATCTTAACCACTTTATCTTCGTTTTCCCTTGCTTTGTTCACTTCAACATTTTTTCAACCTCCAAATCTTCAACTTTTTCCAACAATTTGTATCTTTCTATCTTGCACGACTCCAATACTTGCTTCAACATATTGATTGTAACATTAGCAGCATCCAATTTACACTGCAACTTAATGATTTCTACCAAAGCTCGATCGAGAAAAGGTTCGTCCTGCCATTCCCATTATTCACATGACTCATTCTAACAATAATGAACAATAATTAGGTTAGAAGGAACAAAAATTCATTTTTGTACAAACAATTAACAAACTTACTTCAGGTTTTGCACATTTATAGAATCTCCTTCTGGGATTTTGAGGTGTGGTTGATCGGAAGTGGTTGGCAATCTCTCCACAATGGAACCTCCTCTTTGATGTAGCACTAGACTTTGACATTTGACCCACTTTTACCACCAACAACAAAAAAAGAAATTTATGATGAAATTTGTTGCAATGGGTTGTCTTGATGGAGCTTAGAGCATAGAGGGTTTGATGGAAATGGCTGTAGGAGTATAAATTAGGGTTGGGGTTTAATTTGGGTTATAAATCGTGGGTCACAAGTTATGGGTTTGGGGGTTTCATGGAGCAGGTCTTCTAATATGTGCCCAGATGTAAAAAGGGCACGGATGGGTGCCATGTGGCACCTCCGTCTAACTAAGGATATATTTGTTAGTATAGTAAGACGGCAGAGACTTTTGTGGCCCAATAGTATAACGGGGGACAATTTTAAACAATTTACCATAGTAGAGGGACAGATCAGACCCTTTTCCATTACCTAAATAGCATCCTATAAATAGAGGGTTTGGGCTTCACATTGTTGAATACATGGAAGAAATAAGAATCTACCCTCTCTTTCTCCCTACATTCTTGTTTATTTTCTTGTTTTAAATAATTACTTTGATCTAAGTTTCTTAACACTAAGTTGTTCATAACTTGGCTAAGCTTCAATTATTCACATATTTATTTTATATTGCTATCCTTAGAAATCAGTTATGTTTCATGCCGGGGCATTCGGACACAGAAGGCATTCATCTTGTGAGGAGGTTGGTGGATCAGTATCGGGAGAGGAAGAGGGACCTGCATATGGTGTTCATCGAGTTAGAAAAAGCTTACGATAAAGTCCCAAGGGAGGTTTTATGGAGATGTCTAGAGGTTAGTGGTATTTCGTTAGAGTATATTAGGATGATTAAGGATATGTATGATGGAGCGAAGGCTCGAGGTGAGGATTGTGGGAGGAGACTCAGAATATTTTCCTGTGATGATGGGAAGATCAAGGTTCAACTCTTAGCCCATTTTTATTTACCCCGACGATGGACGTGCTGACGCACCAAATTCAGGGGGAGGTGCCATGGTGTATGTTATTTGCATATGACATAGTGCTAATCAATGAGACGCGCTGCGAGGTAAACAATCGACTGGAGCTATGGAGGCAGACCCTGGAGTCTTGGATTCACACAATTTTTTTTGCAACTTTTCGATGATGCCAAAATGGGGAAGATAGGTTGTGCTATGAACATGTGATATTTATAACCTAATGAACCTGGTTCTTAATGATAAATGCTTAATACTCTAATATGTGTCACTGTTGGACTAAGATGAAACAGGCCTGAAGCACAAAGTTTGTCATCATCAAAAAGGGAAATCTGTTGGCCCAAGAAAGGAAATAGTTTTGAAGATTGACAAAGGAACTCTGAGATGAACCAGGTCCATCACAGGTGACATAGACGAGCAGAGTCAAAGGCACATGAGATGCACATGCAGGAGATAAATGTATTCTGGTAAAATTGAGATATCTTCTGATCGAAAATATTACAAAAACGAAAATAGAGAAGGACTCCTTATTCAATAAGAACATAATCTAAGATAAGGAAGGATTTAGGAGTTGAGTTTGACTAGAACTCTTTCACCAAGGAAGAGTAGCATTAGGATTTTAGTTAATTACTTATCTACTAAATCCTATATACAATGTAGAATGTTCTTATTGTAGAGATATGCACAAAATAGAAATTTATCATGAATTGAGAGCAAAATTCGTGAAGAAATTTTGCAAGCAGTTCGAGCCAAATTGGAGAGTGCAAATCTGGAGCTACTTGAACCAGCTAGAAGAACCAGTTCCATCTGTTGTCTTTTAGTCTAGTTTATTTGTAGTAGGTGATTACAAATTGTACCTTTCAGCTTTATCTAGAAGCAATGTAACAGGTACTGAGTGTTCAAGTTATAGTTAACTTGAAGTTTGTCGCAGATAGCGAGAGGCTAGTTTGCCACAAAGGATTAGAGTTAATCCTTAGGTTTACAAAGAGTTTATTTTATAAATGTTATTTGGCTCATTGATTTAGTGAAGAGTTTGGGAAAATCCTTTGGGAAGTAGGTCGTGGTTTTTCACCTTTTGAGCCAGGTGTTTTCCACGTAAAATTATTGTGTTCTTTAAATTCCGCATTTATTGTTCCGCAAATTGTAGGAGTTGGAACACATAGAAGAGCCTGTTTCTTCTATAACTACTGCACGCGAAAATTGGTCACCACACAAATCACCCCCTCTTGTGTGGTATTGACATAAATAAACATCAAAAGATATCAAAAAGGAAACAAGATCAAATACATCAAGGACAATGCTAAATAAAAGGATGTCAAGGCCATCAAAAAGGAAACAATATCAAGTGCAATCGCAATACGAAGATAGTGCCTACTTCAAGGAAGGACGTAAATGAATGCAACCCATCTCTTGAGCAGGATTTAGAGGCACCCCTTGGGTCAAAACGCTTAGAATATTTTGTGCCTCAATCAAGGGTCAATCTGCAACGGCTACTCAAGACTCTAGTATAATAAGACTAGCAGAATCAAGAATTCAACTACGCAACTTACCACTATTTTCTATGTCTTCCTAGTTCTTAGCACAAATACTATATTCCTAAGTTAACTATTGTCTCAAAACATAGGAAGTGTTAGGAAGAAAAACAAGAGTTGTGTCAAGTTTATAAAATATTGTTGCTGAAAATTGTTGGTGGTGAACGATCCATAAAACCACTGCTACTGTAACCAACTATTGAAGATCTAAGAGAACCCTTATGACCCAAGGGAACTGGATGTAGGTACCACATCGGTACTGAACCAGTATAAAACTCATGTGTTCTCAACCTTTAAATTCCTTGCAATTTATTTTCATCATCAATCAAACCTGCTGATAAAGCTAAGTCGACTAAGTCTCTTCTAAGTCGACTATGTTCTTAAATT
>ML330623.1:0-10800 GCA_005239505.1 Nicotiana paniculata | reverse complement strand
CCCCCCCCCCCCCCCCTTTCTTTGAACGAGGAGAGACATCAATGCCCGGTGAGGAAATGCAAAAGGTTGACCATAGCGGGTCAACAGAGAGGTAGAGGGAGGCCTAGGAAGTACTGGGGAGAGGTGATTAGGCAGGACATGGATCTACTTCAGCTTACCGAGGACATGACCCTCAATAGGGAGGTGTGGAGGTCGAGGATTAGGGTTGTGAGTTGACAGGTAGTCGAGAGACTCTTCTAGTCGTATTAGTAGTATTAGTATTAGTACTAGTCTCGTATTCTCCTATTCTGAGTTCCTTATTGATTAGACGATGTGGCATTATTCCCGGTAGATTTCCCACTTCTCTTATATCTTCGTATTCCTAGTTTTTCTGTTATTACATGTTGTGCTATTTGTTTCTTTAATCTTATTTTGTTGCCATTGTTAATGTTTGTTTATTGTGTCCTTTTCAGTGTCCTTTAGCCGAGGGTCTATCGGAAACATTCTCTCTACCTTCATAAGGTAGGGTAAGATCTACATACACGCTACCCTTCTCAAACCTCACGTATGGGATTGCACTGGATTTTTTGTTGTTGTTGTTGCTATCCCTAAAAATCCATTAAGTAAACCTGAAATAGAAGAGTTATTATTGTGTTATAATATAATCCTCAGATTCCATTTTGTTATATTAGAATTTCAGTACCTGTATGAGCCAAAAAAGAAAAAAAGGAATCTGTTGGTACTCTTTTGTATCTGTTCAACTTCTATCATACTCTTACAATTGTCAATACAAAACTTAGGAGACAAACCGCCTTCGATCCAAGGCCAAAACTAAAATATAGAGAAAGTGATTTGAATAATTATTAAGTAATAGTGATCTAAAATTAATGAATGGGGTTAATAGGATCTTATGAAAGCCAAGAAAACAATTTAATAAATGAGTACTAAACAAAAACCTCGTTGATCCCCATGTACTTGAAGCAAAAGTCCGTAGACACACCGGCGCAGTTGGAACTGAAAACAAACACTTGGGATAAACAAAATCTTATTTTTTCCCTAATCTTTGACCCCAAATTTGTCGTTAATTAATTTGCTTTAACTCTGTATTTCATGATGGACTATTCATATGTGCAATAAGGTCAAGCTAATTGGGGGATAAAGTTTTCTCATAATACACCTTTGGTAGATTTAAAAACATGTACTTAAGAAATGTACGTACATGCACAACCAAAAATTATATTTAATAGGTTCAATTCAAATTCAGAACGTAATATTCAATATTACTTTTTGGGAGTTTTAACATATATACTACTAGTTTATAATCTATACTGAAAATGATAGGTTCAAATGATCCCACTCCTAATATTCTAAGAGCCCGTTTGAACATAAAATTTCTTTTTTTCCTTTTTTTTCAAAATTCACTTTTTTCGAAATCAGCGTTCGTTCATAAAATTTTCAATTTTCACTTAAAGATGCATTTTGGAAATTTTCAAAAATTTGAAAAACTCCAAAAAAACTATTTTTCAAAATTTTCACTCACAATATGCAAATACAACTCTAAATTTCAAATACCATTTTCACTTGAATCTTTTTTTTGGAATTTTACAATTCTTATGTGCAAACGCCTACTAAGTCCGCCTCTAAATGTAGGCTAATGTTCATTTGATTTGTTTAGAACAATCACCCGTGTGCTGTGCTGAGCAGAGACCATTATTCAATGTTCCATTTGTTGGGATTAGTACTGAGATTGTTGAAATTATTATGTTAACGTGATGCAATAATTTTATAACATTGAATTATTAAACCTGCATTGTTAAATAAACCATTAATGAGAGTCTAGACATAATGGAGAGAACATAAATAAGACTCACCCATCAATACGGCGATGCCATTGGAACCTCCACGTGAAAAGGGCTCCCCCCCCCCCCCAGGTCACCCTAAAGGGGTTGGGTGGGTGGGGTCTGATTAAATTAAGGTAGAAATTAATCACATCAATTTCATGAAAATCTAACCTTAATTGGGTTGGCAAGCAACGCTTCAACTGTTATTTTACACTTAAAACAAAACCACAGCATGTGTCATTTATTTTTGTTTGTTCTTTTTCGATATTAATATCGTTCAAACATAAAAGTAGAAATACGAAGTTGAAGTTAGTTAACTTGCCAACCATAAAGTCCTTTCATATCAAAATAACAAAGACAAAGGAACAAATTTCACATTTGTAAAATTGCCAAAACATTTAAAGGAGCGAAAAGTAGGTCAAAAATGAATGTTCCTTTCGCACAATAAGTGCTTGTTTCATTCGTATCTTTAGAGATAGGCCATCAAATTACTGAGTTTTAAATTAAGTCTATATTTAATAAATTTCATAAGATAAGTATTGGATTTAGATCAAAGCTATTTGGTACGATCGAACTCGTAGGTAGTAGGCTTTCTCCGCCTCCTGCATCAAAATAGAGTTAGTGACAATACTATGGGAAATAGATTAGAAAGTTAATATTACAAATGCTCTAGGTTCCCTAATTGAAAGAGGACGGTTAAGTGTTGGTCTTTCAAGATAAGATTTTCTCATTTGAAATTATTATTATTTTCTTTCAAGAATTGCATACCTTTGCTTAAACTTTTAAATGAGATGATCACACACTTCAACGTGGTGTCAAAACATGTGAAGATACTGAGTTAAGTATCACAATTATCTATTTTTAAAAGAATTTTAACAGCACCTGATTCATGAAAAAGAATCAAGCTCCCAGGGCGTGTGGAAGACAAGCATATTCATGTCAAAAACATACATGCACCAGCGGGCATATGAATATTCTCGTCCTTAAGATTAATAAAGCCAACAAATACACCAGCACTACACATCTAGCAAGATGTCGCAGTAGAACTGTAAGCCAATAAGGTGTTCGTTTCCAACATAACGAACTCAAATATCCATACAGAAACAAACACAGTGTTCCACTAATAGTGTTTCCTTAGCACTACAAAATGAAGCAGTGGATGTGAAGAGCAAAGGAAGGTACTTATTCACATAGGCTATCAAATGTCGACTCTATGCAAAGATGCTAAGTGGTCCTGCCCGGTTTGAAGAATCTAGACCACGTTCAGCAGTTGCGAGACCAGTGATCCATTTCCTGAAATACAAGATTGCAAGTCATTAATCACGACGTGGCAAATACATAAAAGAGTTCCCTGCAAAACCTGCATTTGGAAGGTCGTAAAATCATACTTTTCAGCCTTAAGGATAATAAGTTCCATACAATGAGGAAGCTGCATCCAATGGAAGAGCATGATTAACAATTACCTTTCAATATTGCTGCTTGGGTTCATCAGAATTGTCAATCTTTTAGCAGTCTTAAGGAAGTTGCTACAAAACAAGTCCAAGCAAGAGGTTCATTAAGATACAAAAAGCTAATTTTTGTGTGTGCGCGCAAAAATATATGCTCACAACTGCCTTCAGAGCAAAAATCATCAAAATTGATTAATTATGCAGAGGGTACTGTAAACAACAAGGCACCTGAATGGTTCATCTCCAGTGTGTTTAACAGCACCTGTTGCATCATGATAGAGCACACATGTCAGCATATCCGATCTTTCTAGTCCAAACAAGTTTCCAAGTCTTCTGTACAGTTCTTCATATGATCCCAGAACTGACAGATCAAGCGAAAGGCCTACATCCTCTGACTCAAGGAATACTTTGCAGTGACCAGTATCAGCACCAAGTTCAGCTACATGATGACCTCGATTCCAAAGAAATTTAGTACTTGATACACTTTCTTGAAGACCTTTCTGCTCAAAAGAAAATCTTTCATCTCTCAGTTCTATCCTGCCCAAGTCCCTTCCTGTTTGGACTTCTTGAGCATTGGCAGAGCAGCGATTAGAAATTTGCTGCTCAGTCAGAATTGGCTGACCAAAGAGTAAGAATCGAGGTGTATTCACACTATCAGTTTTCTCCGACATCTGACTAGAAGTACTCATGGTAAGCAAGCAAGATATGTTGTCATTTCTGTCATTTTGGCCCTTATAGATGCAATTAGTAAGTTTTGAATCAGCCGCAACTCGCTGGAAACTGGGTGGTAGGAGTCCTGATTGCACTTTGTTGCTAAGGTGCAGATCCAATAAAGGTACTCCAAATTGAGCATGCCTGGCTCTCTGTATGCCTGCAGTGATGTTGTCAGATAGACAACAGAAAGGACTGCTGGACCTGAGGGGGTTGCCTGAAAAAGATGGTAACGGAAATTGGCCATCAAGTAAGAAATCTGGTGGTAGACGCAACTTTTTTCTTGGTGGTGAGAAGGGCGAGAGGTGAATGACTGGCATATTTGAGACCAGTTCGACAAGCCATGGGCTGACATGTTTTACATTTTGCAGTAAATCAGGTTCATCCCATGTCACCTGCAGCACATCACAGAAACAGTTAACCACAAGCAGCTTAAACTAAAAGTAAAAGTGCACTCACAACTGCATATTGCATTTTAATATCTGTGGATATCAAAGTGGTTGTAAGGTAATGCAATGAAAGAAATCATCAATAATGCATAGATAGAGTTTCTCCTACAATAATATCATCTAAAAGTATCCAAAACATGAAAAATGAAACAGCAGATAAAGCCAAAATGTACTGAGACATTGTAATCTCAATCAATCAATCAATCAACTACCTTTTATGACTTGCTTCAACTGTGAAAATGTCTAAGAGTTGAACAGTCAGTAATGTAAGAATGACATCTTGCAAGTCGCAAACCTTAGAACTATGGAAATTGCAAGAAAGGCCAAAGAACATTGAAGAACTATTCACTCGCTATATGATATCAATATTCATACTAAAAAATGCTTAGCAAAATTGGTAAAAAAGGAAAAAGTAATACTCCATAAGCTAACCTGCTAACTAGAACATGAAATAAATGCTAAACATACTGAGACATTGTAATCTCAGTCAATCAATTAACTACATACTGTGGCTTACTTAGAAACTTGAAAAGTCCTACGAATGTTGACCAGTGCCACTGCAGTTCAGCAACGCAAAAATGACATATCACAACTTAGAAGTATGGACAATAGGGAAAAAGAGTATTGGAGGACTATTGACTCGACATATGATATTCACCTATCAGCCAAAGAGCCGATTGCCAAGAATATCAGAATAACGCAGTTGTAATTGACTTTAATAAGCAACAACACAGACTTTGGTCCCATTAAGAGTAGCTGCATTACCTGAAGAAGCCGCCAAGGCGAATTGGGCCAGTGGATGGGATCAGCAACCTGAATGGAGGATGTAGTTCCCATGAACCAGCTGATTCGAGAAGAATCCTCAGTTTCAAAAGCCATTTTAAACCTCATCCCTGAGCACCAGTGAACCCTCATCGCAGTATTCACAGAAGATGCCCTAACACAAAATTCTGGAGTGCTTGCACGGGGATAATATACAACTTCAAAAGGCTGCCCACTAGCAGCAAGATATGCAGCTTCAATAACTGATTCAGGCCTCACCCTTCCCTTCCCCCTGAAGCTCCCCCCAGAAGAACTAAGGCTTCCGTTCTTGTTCATGTCTTCCCTCAAAAACGCAGAAAATCCACCATAGTTTCCGGAAGCAGAGTTCCATCCAGATGGGGTTTCTGGCCCGCCAATACCACCCCTTTTTGCCCTACGAATTCCCACACAAAGTTCACCATTTTCTGCCCTCAAAAACACAATGGAATCCCCTGCAACCAGCTTCTTCTGATTCACAAAATTACTCCAACCAGTTGTTAACAAATGCCTCCTTGGAGTCCCCCTATAAATGTGCCTAAACTTCCAAGTTTCACCATGAACATCTTTGGCAATCACAGTCTGCACGGGCGGGTCAGCGGTGTAATCCAACCTAGGAAATATAGTCTCTGCACAGTACCTCGGCACTGAGAATCCACCCCCATTATTCGCATCCGATTGAGTCAATGTCTTGGCAAATGAAGTAGGCTTGTCATTTGTTCCCGTCTCATTACTACCCCCTAAAATGTTATCATCATCAAAGTCATTCCCCTTGTTCCCAACCGGGACAAGCCTAATCCTAGCATAAACCTCATCCGTTTCAGGGTCCGCTAAGAACTTCACAGCAGCTACCCTACATAGAATCAGAGCAGGAGTTCTCGGTAGTGTCGAGAAATCCACATTTACAAGAGTATGCTCAGCATGCCCTTGTGGAAAATAGTAGACCTTGGAGTTGACCGGAGGGATTTGCACCATTCCTCCGGCACAAGCGTGCCATAGCTGCGAGTCCACACATTTCTCCATAACCTCCTTCATTTGCCTTATCCAGTACACTTCTTTTTTCCTCTCGTTTGTTATGCTATATTTGAAAACAGCTAACAAGAGCAATTCGGAATAACCTTAAATGCTGCGTACCACAAAATAAAAAAATTTCAGTAATAAATTCAAGTAAAACGTACATAATTGAGAAAACAAGTACAGATATAATTTCAACAACAAATTCAAGTAAAAGATTAAAAAAAGAGATTATAAATACAGATACCAGTGATTTCAACGACAAATTCAAGTATCAGGTCCAAAACAGAGAAGAAAAATACAGAAACCAGCAGATCTCGAAAGAGTTCATGTAAAAGGTCCAAAAAAGAGATAAAATATAGAAACCAGTATTAAATTTCAACAACAAATCCTAATAAAAGGTACAAAAAAGAGAAAATTAATGCAGAAACCAGTACTACAGTTAATAAATAACATATGCAGTGATTCAGAGTACGAACGCAAAAATACATTTACGCGCAATAAAAAATATGGATCTGCTGAAATACCCATGACTCATGGGCCATGAGTACGAGACAAATTAAAGCCGATCAAAATTAAAGCCTCAAAAACTGTAAAAGAAATTATGACTCTGCTACGGCTTCATTAATTCTATCCTCTTCAATCAAATCCTAAACAAAACGCGTAGTTTCTGATTGTCTTCTTTCTATTTATATCAATAATACTCATACGAAGAAATGCTACGTAAAATCGGCAAACAAAAGAAAATTAAAAAAGTTTTGGATTACAGGCTTTCCAGCTTCAAATCTCTTATGCATTTAAACCTCCACTGTGAAAAAAAAGAACGTAATCAATCTATTTTCAGTGAAGAGAGAGAGTACTCTGTGTGTGTGTGTGTTATTTGCGTGTCTGTGTGTACAATCTACAGCATAAATGCATGCGTGAATGTCAATGTCCGTACAGTTTCTTTCAAATCGGATCGATAACCAAAACGACAAGACTCACGACAAACGACACCGAACCACTGGATCGTAGCGAGTAGATGACGTAAACGACATCGTTTATGAGATCAGGAATGTAACTCGCCGGAGTTATACTCAACGGAGAAACCTACTTCATCATCTCCGCCGCCGCCGCCGTTTTCCTCCGCGCAACAAGAGAATAGAAGTTAATATTATGCTGCTACGCCTACTACTACTACTGCTACTAAGTATGGCAAGCACAGTTGAGAAATGAGGATAAACGACATCGTTTTCGAGATGATCAATTTTTATATTCTGGATTTTGTTAAATGTATTTATTAGTTGTCTTTTTTTTCTTCGCTTTGCTCAGATCTGAACCAATAATCTGAAGATAAGAACAGACAAAGAGGTTAAATATTGTGATTGAATTAATTAAGGTTAATTAAAGTATTAATTAACTTGGTGGTTGATAAGATATCGTCTCGCGAGGGAAGAGACGTTAAGGAAAACGCGAGAAATAAGGGCACAGTCTTTTTACTGGGAGTGTACTTCTGAACAAAACAGTTGCTCTATATTGACTTTGCCATAATTAACCTTAGTTAAAAAAACAAAAGCCAAAGTCAGAAAATTACAGTTTTTCACTTTGTCTACAAACCGTAGTTAGCTAGGTAGCTAGGCTTAGGGCGACGGTTTCGTGCTCCCACGATTCTAAAGTACTCCCCCATCCCTAATTGCTAAGCTATAGTTTTTCTAAATATACTAAAAATAAAATATATTAAAATATATAAATTGAGACTATGGGTATTACTTCCTTTGATCCACAATAAGCAAATTTGTCTTGAGCATACCTATTAAGGAAATACAAATTTTAGACAAAAATAGTTAGCGTGACTAAACTACCCTTAATTAAATATTGCAACATTGTTAATATGAGAAGTAAAAGACTTTTTAAGAATACGTACATAAGGGTAATTTTAGAATAACAAATTGAATTTTTTCTTGATTATATTAATGGACATTTATTTGGAACAAAATAAAAAGAAAAATTGGTCACATATTATGGACCGGAAGAAGTAATTATATCAATTGGTGTAAGTAGAGGTGTCTATATAGCTAATCCTTTTGAATAAATCTAACATCTTCTATATACAGGTTTCGATTCAAATTTAAATTTTATGGGTTCAATTTTAAGGCTGTTAGTATTGAACCTTATATACGGTTAAAATCGGGCCATACCAATTTGATTGTTTGATCGAGATTGGTAATTTGCATCGAAGGACAACTTCGTAGCGGAAAGACTAAGAGACGAGGATAAACTACCAAGTGCGGAATCGAGGTACCTGTCAAGGTCAAGGTTAGTAGCAATCGGAGCCAAACGAGACAGACATCGAGTATGATCGGAGATGGCACAATAAGAGAAAGGCGAGATATCCGTGATTGGTCGAAGATCATGGCATGAATCTCGGTTCGGATCAAATCATAAACGGTTAATCAGCTAATCATGGGATTTCCTTCTCTAATTAGAGTTATACCATAAATGAAATTCCTTTACTATATAAAGGGGAGTTCTATTCATTTGTAACACATCATTAACAGATATCAAAACAATATAATTTCTCTTTCTCATTTACATTACTGTTCATCAGCTTGTTATATTTTTAAATTGTTCTTGCACCAATCAGTTCGAGAGTATTTCGACTCAAGTGCTGTTAAACACTGGTTTGTTTCACTTATAATTCAATTTTGTTATTTATCTGTATATTTATCAATTGGTGTTGAGTGAAATCACATATCTTTAAAACCACAATATAAGTTTAATTGTTAACCGATTTTAAGGGTAAACGGTTTGGCACCCACCGTGGGGCTAAGGATAATAGTGATTGCTTAATATTGATTTCAATAACACACACTACTTTACGCTTGTTCTTGTAAGTATTTTTATTTTCAGGATAAAATATGTCGTACTCACAAACAACACCCACACATGGTGACAATGGCCTCGGATTTCACGAGAAAAAATGACAATATAGACGCCCCAGGGATCGAGATGCCTCAGGCTGACCTCGATGGAGTACTAATTGCAAATCCTATCGACGTCAGTTCATATGTCGCCCTAAATTCAAATTTGGGCGCCGATCCCTAAGGTAGCGTACGCAGGGAAGGTTGATCAGATGGTAGAGTTACGCAGGGCGGAGGAGATTGTGGAGTCAGCCTCCAATTAATATTTGAAATGTTACAGGCTCAACAAGCCTCTATAGCATAACTAAAAAATCAGCATCGAACGCCGAGTGAGGTCGAACCAGAAGTCGTCCACAGGACCGAACCAGTGTTGTAAAGGTCGAATGCCAATGAATCGGGGACTGACCCCACCATTTTGAAAATGCTAGAGGAACTCACTAAACGAATTGAATCGGGATAAAATAAAATCAAGGCAAATGATAAGAATGTAGAGACATACAACTCCCGAGTCGAACAAACACCGGGGGCACCGCCGATTTTAAGAGGTATGGACTCGAGAAGTTTGTGCAGAAGCCATTCCCCCCAAGTGCGAATATGAAGCCCATTCCGAAGAAATTTGCATGCCGGAAATACCCAAGTACAATGGAACCACCGATCCAAATGATCATGTCACCTCATATACATGCCCTATAAAAGGAAATGACTTAGAAGATGATGAGATTTAATCTGTTTAGCTGAAGAAATTTGGAGAAAATCTATCGAATGGGGCAATGATATGGTATCACAATCTGCCACCTAATTCCATCGATTCCTTCGCCATGCTTGCAGACTCTTTCGTGAAGGCGCATGCCGGAGCGATAAAGGTGGCGACTAGGAAGTCGGACCTCTTCAAGGTGAAACAAAAAGACAAAGAAATGTTGAGAAAGTTTGTATCTTGATTCTAGATGGAACACATGGAACTACCACCGGTCACAGACGATTGGGTTGTTCAAGCCTTTATGCAAGGTTTGATCGAACGAAGTTTGGTGGCATCACGTCAACTGAAGCAGAATTTAATTGAATATCCGGTGGTAACCTGGGCCGATGTACATAATCGGTATCAGTCAAAGATCAGGGTTGAGGACGATCAACTGGGGACCTCTTCCGGTTCCGTTTATCTGAATAGGCCTGTCGGTAGAAATCAGAGGGATATCGACAAAGAACCTCGGTCGAACAGAGATTGATTTCAACCATACAACGCATATCATAGAAACAGTGGCCCAGGACGCAATCCCATCTGAAATGATCAAAGGAATGATCGAGGACAGAGCTCTCGAGGGCTCATGAGCAAAAGTGGTTTCAATAAACATGTCGATCCCACATAGTCACCCGGTTATTGGAGTACAACTTCAGCATCGACGCATCAGATATTATGTCGGCCATTGGGAGAATCAAAGATACTAGATGACCCAGACCCCTACAGACTGATCCATCCCAAAGAAATCCCAATCAAATATGCAAATACCATGGTACACATGATCATAGAACCGAAAATTGCAGACAGCTAAGGGAGGAGGTAGCCCGTCTATTCAACGAGGGTCACCTTCAAGAGTTCTTAAGCTGTCACGCCCCAAACTAGGGGAGGCACGACTGGCACTCGATACTGTATTCGATCGAGTTA